>APFE031668541.1:177097-230115 GCA_000404065.3 Pinus taeda
ATGCATATATAAACAAACATACAAGAATATGGAGGAAAACTTGAATAGCTTTATTAAGATGAAAAGTAGCAAGAGGATTACAACCATATGTTCTGACCCAGCATCGTCCTCCAGCAAGAAAGCCCTTCTTCACCTCAAGTAAATCTTAGATCACCCAACACTATGAAGTTACACCAGAAAACCAACAACACTTATCTATAAGATACAAAATTCCAGCCCCTGGATCTCTATGATCAGGGATCCATATATAGATGATTGTAGGGAGGTGAGTCATCTTCTGGGGTTTTGATTAGTGTCGTCTCTCTGATAGTTCCTGCTTCCACTTGGAGAATGATGATCCCTTACTCATCCCTGGTTGAAAACAGAGAGGCAAGTGTCAGAGGGGAAGCTTCTGGAAGATTCCATGATCTTCTACCTCGCATTTTGTCCTTGCCATTTGTCCATTCCCGACCATTGCACCCTACAAAGGAGCAATTCAGTATGCATCGCACCTTGTACACTGGGAAGGTGATATGCATCGCACCCTCTGCACTGGGCTTTCAGTGTGGTCCAGTTTTGACCATTTATGAGCAATTTTTAGTGGAGAACTTCTGGGAGATGATATAATCAGCTGACCTTGTTCCTTTAGGCAGTGAAGCAACACTTTTAGGGACTTAGGAGCCCTCAGTTTATGGACATTTATGGTTGGGGTTGAAGTGCCCAAAAATGTCTATAACAAATGGCTAGGCGTAGGTGTGTGGTTCCTCAACTCATGGGTTGTTAGCAGTCTACCCAAGCTACTCTCATGGTGAGGGCAGGTAGTTAGGTGCCGATTCGGCTACGAGCATAGAATCCCCCCTACTGGGAGCTTTTCCCTATGTGATGAATAATCAACTCAAAACTATTATGGGCAAGGGGAATATGACTATTTAATTAAAACAAATCATTGTGATGGTCCCTGTGGATGTTGACATAATGTGATTTCTGCCCAGTGGTATAAATGTCAAAGCGATGAAATTCCACTAAGCGTGGTTAAACAGTGGGACTAACTATGACTCTCTTAAGGTAGCCAAGTGCCTCGTCATCTAATTAGTGACATGCATGAATGGATTAATGATATTCCCACTATCCCTATATATTATCTAGTGAAACCACATCCAAGGGAATGGGCTTGGCAGAATCAATGGGGAAAGAAGACTATGTTGAGCTTGACTCTAGTCTGACTTCATGAAATGGCTTGAGAGGTGTAGAATAAATGGAAGCCATTTTTGGCACAAGTGAAATACCACTACTTTTAATGTTTTTTTACTTATTCTGTGGGGCGGAGATGGGGCACTGCCCCTATTTTTTTCCTTAAGGCACATTTCAGCAGCATGATCTAGGTAGAAGTCATTGTCAGACATGGAGTTTGGCTGGGGCAGCACATCCTATTAAAAGATAATGTAGGTGTCCTAATATGAGCTCAATGAGAATAGAAATCTCGTGTGGAAAAAAAGGGTAAAATCTCATTTGATTTTTATTTTTAGTACGAATACAAATTGTCAAAGCGTGGCCTATCGATCCTTTAGATTTTCAGAATTTGAAGCTAGAGGTGTCACAAAAGTTATCACAGGGATAACTAGCTTGTGGCAGTCAAGCGTTCATAGTGATGTTGCCTTTTGATCCTTCGATGTCAGCTCTTCCTATCACTGTGAACTAGAATTCACCAAGTGTTGGATTTTTCACCCACCAATAGGGAACATGATTTGGGTTTAGACCATCGTGAGACAGTTTAGTTTTACCCTACTGATGAACCACACCATGATAGTAATTCAACTTAGTATGAGAGGAACTGTTGATTCATACAATCAGTCATTGTAATTGGTTGAAAATCTAGGGGCGTGAAGCTATCGTGTGTCAGATTATGATTGAGTGACTCTAAGTCAAAATCCATGCTAGAAGAAGTGCATGTCACTCTTCGACTATATCTCGACCTGCAGTAGGGGCATCACTTTGTTTCCCCCACAGGCCCATGTCATTTGCAAACTAAAACTATGAATCATCTCGGTTGGGTCAGCTTTGAAGTTCAATTCCAAATTTTCGTTGACAAGAATCCTTTGTAGATGACTTGCATACATGACGTGGTATTGTAAGTGGCAGAGTGCCTTGCTGCACGATCCACTAAGATTTACCCTTGGTCCCCTCGATTCACAGCTTCACTCTTATCACACGTTATTCAAACAAATTGGACAACTCTCCCACTCTTGCGCCTTTCCCTCTTCCTCCAAACGACAATTTTTTATTGCTCACATATCAGAAATGATTTTCTTCAGGGTGGTAAATTTGGGGTTTCTGAGTCATGAAAAAATAAGTGCAAAAGCTTAGGAAAATTGTGGTTTCCATGTCACGCCCCAGTGCCCAAAAATTGTGGTTTCCATGTAGCACCTAAAATTTGAGGTTTCTGCATTACTACAGAAGAGGTGCCCCAAGCATGGGAAAATTTGGGGTTTCTATGTCGTGCCCCAATGCCCGAAATTTGGTATTTCCATGCATTGCCCCACCGCTCAATATTTCGGTTTTATGTATTGTGAAAAAAGAGGTGCCCCAAGCATGGGAAAAATTGGGGTTTCCATGTTGTGCCCCAGTGCTCGAAATTTGGGGTTTCCATGTAGCATCCTGATGCCCAAAATTTGGGGTTTCTACATTACGATGGAAAAGGCACCCAAAATTTAGGGTTTCCATGTCGCGCCCCGATGCCCAATATTTGGTGTTTCCACGTTGCGATGGAAAAGGTGCCCAACCATGGGAAAAATTAGGGTTTCCATGTCTTGCCCCGGCAATGTAAATTTGGGGTTTCCATGTCACGCCCCGATGCATAAAATTTGGGGTTTCCACATCATGCCCCAAGACCCAAACTTGGGGTTTCCATGTCTTTCCCCAGTTCCCAAACATGGGAAAACACACAGTTTCCATGTCGTGCCCAAGCCTAGGAAACTTGTGGTTTCCATGTCGCACCATTGCCGAAACTGGCGGCATCGAAGTATGTGGAAACTTTGGGTTTACATTTCCCACCCTTGATGGAACCATGGGTTTCCATATTTTACAGCATGATGGAAGCTCTAGGTTTTCAAAAAAGCCCCAACGTGGGGAACTTGGGGTTTCCATGACGATGGAAACTAGCTCGCAAGTCTAGGGAACTTCGGGTGTTTCAAAACCGCTACCCAAGTTTAGGGAACTCACAATTTACATGTTGTGGCATGGTTGGAGCCACTGATAGAAGCCACCCAAGTCTAGGAAACCTGGGGTTTCCATGTCTTGCCCTGGCGTAGGGAACTTGGGGGTTTCCATGTCATGGAACGTCCTGAATTGCCTGAGAGTTTGTGGAACTTTAGATTTCCATGTCGTGAGGCGAAGAAAAGCCTCCAAAGTCTATGGAACTTGCGGTGTCCATTTCATCATCCAATGGAAACTTCTACCCAACTCAGTGGACACATAGGGTTTCCATTTCGCACCACGACAAAAATTGCTACCCAAGCTTGGGAAACAGAGCGTTCAACCATCTGTGCGAGTGCCAATCAACTTATCGAGATTCTACGTCTTTAGGTAATAATAAGGTGATTTGTATTCAATAAGCGCATATGGAGCAAGCCATCCCCTATTTTGAAATAAAATCCAACAGTCAACCCTGAGTGATTTTTAGTTAATTGTGGGAATCTTTAGTGTCATGCCATGACTAAAAATATTGTCGAAGTCTGGGGAGCTTCAGGTTTCCATGTGATCGTGTGACAGGGAAATGACCTCCCAAGTCTGGGGAGCTTCAGGTTTCCATGTCATCGTGCGACAAGGAATGACTGCCCAAGTTTGGGGAACTTCAGGTTTCCATGTCAGCGGGCAACAGGGAACGACCACCCAAGTCTGCTAAACATGGGGCTTTCCATTTCGTGGCATGACAAAAACTACCCAATTGTGGGAAACTCGGGTGTTCCATGCCCCGCCATGATAGAAACCATGACCTTGGTGCAAGGAACTTGGGTTTCCATGTCGTAGAATGATAGAGAACCACCCAATTATGTGGAACCAGGGGGCTTCTATTTCATGGCATGAGGGAAACTGCCTAATTTCGAGAACCTCTAGGTCTCCATTGTCCTCGCAGGCAAAACATTCGACCCTGGTGTGGGGAACTTGGGTTTCCATGTCACAACGCAACAAAAATCAACCAAGTTTATGGAAATCATGGTTTCCATGTTGCGACACGATGAAGAACTGCCTAACTGTTGCAAAATCAGGGTTTCCATTTAACGGCAGGGTGGAATCGTGTTACCTAGTCTGTCTTCAGAACTTGTTGTTTCCATGCCTTGTTGTGATGGAAGCCATCCAAGTGCAGGGAAAGTGGGGTTTCCCTGCCCCACCATGATGATAGCTGCCCCAGTGCACAAAATCTAGGGTTTCCATGTCCCCTCGCATCACAAACCTCTACCACGTGGGGGGGGGGGGATGGCCTACGGTGTTTGATATTCGAGTTAGGAGCGCCCGAGAGAGTAAAAAACTGAACCCATAGTATGAGGGAACCTTGATGTGTGACGAGCACCCACGTTCGGTTAAATACGACTCGGGTGAGTGTTTGGTTAAATGTGACTCAGGTGAGCATTTAGTTATATGAAAAGACTTGGAACAACATTTGCTTATGTGTGACGGTGATGGCTACACTCATAGCGGGCGCACTGTGTTGGGTAGGGTGCCTGCCCCTTGATATGTGCACGATGGGTGAGTCATCATTGAAAGGTGCACGGGCAGCCCATGTTGGGTGCCCGAATTAAAGAGGTGACCATGTGCGGATGAGTTAGGATGCAGGCAGGTGTGTGACGTACAACAACTGGTGTAATCAGCTAAGTGTTGGAGCCGACCCATGGATGTGACGATGCACATGAAGGGATGCGATGATTCATTGGAATGCGGTGTGTCAAGGTTATGTGGTAGGTCGACTAAGCATGCATGATGATGGAGCTAACCCTTGTTATCCCTGAGAGACATGAACCTTGGGGGAAATAATGCATATAAGTAAGGAGGATGGTGTTCAACTAAGGGACATCAAACTCAGGCTTCCACATCGCAGAACAAGTGCGAAGGAAGGAGTTGGGAAAAAACAAAAGGAATAGAAGGCCATGGGTAAAAGGGCCACACCCATGGACAGATTACAAGAAGACAGGTCAGAATTGGTAGTGCGGATAGGCAGATCGAGTCAGGTTATCGATTGCACAGGCAGGCCACACTGTGTGTGGGCCATGTACCCTCACTATGGCCCGCACCGACGAGTAGAGTTTGGGCTCCGCGGAACAGAAAGTCAAGCAGACAGGTGGCATACTGGGTGCGGGTGACCCCAGTCAGAGTTCAGGCGTGGAGTTGTGTCATGCAGGCCATGGGTAGCGCAGCATGACCACACGACATGATGTAATGAAAGAATAATTGAAGAAGATAAATTGATGATAAGTTATTTTTGTTGCATTGTTAAGAAAAGTTATTGGAAAATTGACTGAGTGTTGAGGTAGGCGTAGACCATGTACTGAAGTATTGTTAAAAGGAAAAATTACAGCGTGACATGGGGTCTCCCAATCCCTCCTCGACAAAAGTCACCAAATTGCAGGGAACTCAAGGTTTCCATGTCCCACCTTGTCGAAAGCCTCCCAAGTGCAGGAAATTTGGGGTTTCCATGTCTTGTCACAATGGGAATCACCCATGTGAAATAAAATTGGTGTTTCCATGTCCCTCCCATGATGGAAGCCGTGGCCCAAGCACAAGGACATCGAGTTTACAACCTCACATCAAGAAAAAGGCTCGGTTGATCAAGATAATTAAGATTTATTCATTGGTAAAGGATCTCACTAAGGATCAAAGGTTGGAGTATCTTCTAGAGCTAGTCTACCAAAGACTATCAAAAGTTGAAATAAGGACGAAGTGTTGGGGAACGAAGTGCCAGAGAAGCAAAGTGCAGAGAGGAGGAAGGAAATGAATTGTGCTTGGAGGATATTATTGTCAAGGTTCTAGGGTTTTGCACTGATCACTAAGAAGCTTCAATAAGAGAAATTTACAAAAGGGTTTTTCTCTCTGAGAGAGAGGTTTTTCCCTGGCAGAAAGCCAACATCTTTTGTTCTTGTTCTTATGTTTTTGGCACTATTTTGATGAAGTAAACACATGCATTAATAATAAGAGAAGAAGATTAAGCTAACAAGGTAAATTGTAAAATAACTTCACAAATTGTTATGAGGTCTAGAGGAATCCTACTATAGCCCATTGTCCCAGATTCTTCAACATGATATTGGAGCTAAGGTGACACATCAAGGAAAGGGAATCTCAAGAACATCTACAAGGTTGAAGCATTAAGCCAAGAAGTCTCAATCACATCAAGGACAAGAGTTCTACCATCTATCATTCATCATGGAAGGCTACAAATCAAGAAGAAAAACCTTGTATAAAGGCACCTAGAAGAAAATCAAAGAGGAACCTACATCAAGCTACACCATCTTCAAAAAGGAAAGGTGCTATGAGTCAAGTCATCAAGCAAATCTCATCATCAAGCAAGTCCATTTGAAGAAAGCAACATGAAGAACAGTAAGATCTAAGGAAGGAAAGCCATCAAGTCTTCAAGAAGAAAGCAAGTTCACTACATCTCAAACTCTATCAAGTAAGTATATGTCCCCTTATGAGTATACCTCAATGTCTTTTTGCAAGGAAAGTAACAAATTGGTTAGGACCACTACATGTCCAAAGTCTAATGGTTTGGATGCCAAGAATATGGACGCTACAAAAGGAATCATCCTAAACTTAAGAAGGACAACAAAAACAAGAGAAAAATGGTAGAATCTCATGTAACTCAGGAAGTGAAATAAGAAGACAAGAAGCAAAAAAGGAATATCCTCTAGATCTCTACTATGATTAAGTCAATGTCTTTACTAAAGTCTTCTTTTAAAGTTTTGAGTAGTATAGGAGCATATAAAAATAGAATGAATTGCATGGTTAAATATATCTTCTAGAATATAGGAGCACGGTGTAGATATAGCTCAAGATATTCATATAGAAGGAGAATACCTATTATAGGGCCTCATCTACAATGAGAAAATGATTGATCATGATTCAAATTCTTAGAAGGCCTCCATCATCAAAGGAAGAAACATTTTCAAGATAATGGTCTTTAAGATCCTCTGATAGAATCTTCAAAAGAACGTTCATCTATAAGGGAAGATGTCTCGTTGGGAGTCCCATTTATGGGATTCAAGAAAGGATGATATACATGCGAGAGAAGATGAAGCAAGAAAGGCTACACTAATCGAGGAGAACTATCAAATAAATCCAAGATGATAAAAGCATAATCAAGATGAGGTGTGTATGCATCAAAGTTTAAGTCATGTCATCATATATATTAAGTCATGGGAAACATTCTAGAATCATGATCATGAATAAAGGGATCTCTTTCACCAACGATATGCTCAGAGACATGTACTACAATGTAGGAAAGGTCAACGTGAAGAAGTGCTCTGATAAGGAGTACAAGGTGGTTGACTAATAAATCCAAGAAGAAGCAAATGAAGAAAGAGATCAAGCATGTGAGGAACATCGTGGTCACAAAGAATCACTATGTAGCAATATTCCTCAACATTTCTCAAAAGAAGGCATGGAAACTCTGACAAAGGAAGAAAAATATCAAAGGACCCTTTACACCTACGAAGGCCTTGGAGATAGTAAGGTGCCGATAATCGATTCAACTCTACAAATATGTCAAGATGAAGAATCCATCCAACCAAAGCACTATTTGATGTTGAAGCAATATCATGATGAAGCAACGAAGGGCTACTAAATCAAAGTATGGGAACAAGCACCTACAACTAAGAATCCATGTGATGAGTGTAATGAATCATAGACAAGATGAGAAAGGAGTAGCTAGATGAAGAAAGGACCTGATATATATCAAGAAGGCCACTTTCCACGAAGGGAGCAATGACACGACAAACCAGGAAGGTAATTGATCGATGGTCAGTACCCTGCCAAGAAGAAGTTCAAACAAAGACTTCATGACATTGAAGGAAAGATTTAAATCAAGTAGCTAAAGGACCCATGAAGAAGACGTTGTTGATGAAAGGAGAAGTCCTTATCTAAGAGGGAGTTCTAACAAGTTCCCAACTAAAAAGGAGCTTGGGCAAGTTCCTTGTCAGTTGAAACATGGGCATGTCTTCCCCAATCAAGGGGAAGATATAGACACAAAATTCTTGTCTTCACTTGGCAAGAAAGAATGGGAGGATTGGGTAATCATTTGGCATCTGATTCTCTTTGGGAATGTGTAGGGCATCCAAGACAAGAGTAGGTGAGATGACCTATATTATTTGAGGGATGGGAACCTAAGAAAAGAATTTTCCTAGAAGCTCACACTTAGGGAACACTTGGGTGGGTATGTAGCTTGAGAGAGAATGACTAAGGTTTTTATAAGCCATTGGTCTCGCTAACATTGAGATCTGATCTTATGAGAGATAAAGCTATTAGTCAAGGCCTTTCTATGAAAAATGTTGGCTACTATGATGCTATAATAGATGGATTGTCAATTCGGTTTCTCTTATGTGAATTATTAGTGACTGAAACATAGCCAAACATCTTGTAAGGATTTATGAATACCTCCCTAGTTGAGAGGGGGTGTTGAAGAAAGTGAAACTAGGTTAGGTCTTCACAAATGTACTTTTGATATTTGTATTTATTCAAGAATATATATATAATATATATAATATAATATATCATTGAGTTTATTTCTCATTGAAATAGGCGTAGCACATACTAAAGTGCTATAGGTGAGTCAAAGAGTCAAAAGAAAATGTTGAAATCTGTTACACAGTAATTTATCACCACTTTCATTCCTAATCTTCCTACTGTGTCATGTGACCAAGTCCAACATGTCCATAATAGACAAATTCTCTCCTATGCTACCAATTGACAAACTTTTCCAAATTTTATTGCCCCATCGCGACTTTTGGCTAAATAAACGCGTTGATAGGCGTTGATGAATTGTCCATGCACATTGCCAGCGTGGAAGTACACCTGATTCTTGTGATGGCCTGATTTTAAGCACCAGCGCGGGCTATGTGGACTCTTCAACAATGATCTGACTATCTACACTGTTCACTTGCGATGTCAGCGCTGAATCTCAATTATGTGCCCGCGACGATCCATATTGGGCGAATTGTTCCAACAGTCGGCTTTCCAGATGACTCCAGACCTGGTTGTTGGCCTTGTTTATGTCGCCCTTCCTTCCTTGGTGTGGCAGTTCTGTCAATTGTGCTACCTTCCTTGATGATAAGCTCTCCCTTCCCCCCTGTTATCTCAAAATTAGGTCCTGATGGGCTGCTAATCAGGTTGACTCTAAGTAACTATTTCAAACCTACTTTAGGTTGAGGCTTAGCCTCCCCAACCTGAGAGTGCTCTCTCAAAGGATTAATGATCTTTGATTATGATATGAATAGATGGCTAACTCTATGGTTTGTGATTTTATATGTTTGTAGATTGGAAGATGGAGACTTGCTGCCATTGGGCTATGGAGTCAGTGATAGATATAAGGATAACAAATAACTCTTCTTATAAAACTGAGGCTTGTATATACTTCAATGAAACAGTGACACATTCAAGAAAGTCTCAATAACTTGAAGTTCATAGGAGTCAGAGCATTTGGGCATGATTTCTGAGTAATAAGTGTTAAAACATTGAAGAAAAACATCCAAAGATAGGACCAAGAACTCAATTCACCATAGTTTAACACTAAAAGGAAGTCAGAGCATGTTCCTCCATGAATTATGAGTAATAAGCATTAAGAATATGGTAGTAAAGCATATCAAAGATAAAATATGAAGCTCACTGAAGTACACTAAGAATCCCAGCTTCAAAAAAGTCCAACTTCTTATGTATATATCAATCTCTGCATAGCATTTACAAAAGTAGTCTTGTTCTCTAACATTTTCCAACCCTTAATGCCTTAGTTCTTCTCCCATATATAGATTTTATGTAGATTCCTTCCTCCATCTTGACGGGAATTCGAATTCCTCCTACTTTGACACCTATTTACACTTAAAACTAACTATTTAATACAAAGGACAACTAACTAGGAGTCCTAGAGACCTAAGACAACTAGGAGTGTAACTCCTTATTATGATTACAACAACCTTATCTAAACATTTAAAACATTATTTGACACCTAAAACTCCATGAATTCGAACTTGATGGTGCTCATAACCTTCCAGCTGGCCCTTGATGACTCATCCTTTTGATGTTCCTAGAAACTAGGAGACTATCCCTTGCTCTGTTCTGGCTGAAAAATGGGTCTTGGGACAGAGCTCATAACTTCTCACAAAAAACGTATTTAGAAAAAATGAAGGAGGCTTTTGTGAACCAATCCATTCTGAACAAAAACTCTCTTGTTTTTTTGAAAAACCTTTCCTACCGCCCAGAATGTGTCTTTGAAAAACAGGTGTAAAACAGAGAAATATGCTTGTGAAAAACTGCACCTACAGCAGTTTCGTAGCGCAACTTTGGTCCTTCATTTCTCCCAGCTCATGATGCATTTGAGGAAAATGAAGGAGGTTTTTATATTCCAGGATGTCTAGAACAAAAACCTCTCTTTTTTTTTTTAAATACTTCTCCAGCTGTCCAGAATCGATCCTTGAAGAAGACGTGTAAAACAGGAAATTTTGATTTTGAAAAACGGCACCTACAGCAGTTTCATAGCGCAAGTTTTGGTATGTGTATATGTCTTCATTTCTTGAATTTTCCTTTTGATTAGGGCTCAAAAATTCTCAAATGATCTTATTACACCTCTGCAACAACATACCTTTCAAAATAACCCTCTTTTTCTTTCAAGGTAGATCCTCAAAAAACAAAACTGTTACCTTCTCAATAATAAGTTGTAGTTTACCATCTTCACCTGAGAATACTAAAATTCGGCCTCTGTTAGGTTTGTTCTCCTCGGGAAATACATATGCTATCCCAACACAATAATAAGCATTGTTGTCATCTGTAAATGAACAACTGAGGATGGAACATCCATTTTCATAAGTATCAAGTTGATATGATGAAAGAACTTCAAATGTCTGATTATCTATCAGGTGCACAAAGTGTGTTTCAATCTCCTCAATATTTTTCTGAGAATACTTCACACTACAAATGGAAAAGGTATGAAATTGCTCCTGGTGGCAAATACAACGAGCATGCTCTCCAAGAGGAATTACATGGATATGAAGTTTCTGAATGTCATCAATTTACCCAATAGTAAGCAGGTTCTCTTTTGCAATTGCAAGGCTGTATGGAAAGGAAACTGAATTGAAAAGGCACACATGATTGACTTCCTTAAGATTCACATTGCTATACAACAACTTCTGATTGCTACTGTAAATAACTATCGGCCTGTCTGATGCTGCAAAAACATGTGATGTGTTCTTAGAGCGAAAAGTCCTCAAGGTGATAGCTTTTGTACCCAACAAAATCTTCTTCCGGTCAGACAACTCTCCAGTGCTCATACTCAATATGAAGTTGAATAGATGCCCATCCCCAAGACCACATAATAAGTATGTAATCCCTTTAAATCTTGTTTGAGCCTTCAAAGAACTCTGATGTATGCTGACCCTGAGTTTTCCAAGTGCTTCTTATGCATGAAAGGAGCATGAGAATGACCAAGACCAATTCTTCCTTACCTTACCCTTTTCTTTTGAAATCTTTTTAGTGATAGCAGTGGCTCCACTTGGGATAGTGTGCCCTTGTGGTTCACTAAGAACCTGCAGTTCCAGTGCCTTATCCTCTTATGATAAACAAAAATTTATTTGACAAGCATCTCCTTTAAGTTTCTTGGGCCTTCACCTCGTGCTTAAGCTTTCTGATCACTGTATGAAAAAGAAGTCTATATCTACTAAAAAAGAAAAATGCTCAGTCAGCTTTGAGCTTATTTTCATTTTTCTACCTACCTACCCTATGAGCTGCAAGCTCCACTCGTAGCTCAAGCAACATGATATTTCCAATAAAGCCAATCAATTGTCCTTTCTGATATTGGAGGCTCTTGACTGCATTTAACCTCAAAATAACCATGATAGTGAGATGACCAAATCAACTTATAATGTATATGACCTTCAAAATGCAAATGAAATTGGTTATTTTGATAATCATCATAACATTCTATCTCTTCAGACAAATGATCCTCAACCACACATGATTTATTTGATATGCTATCCAACTGCTTTTCCGAATGATTCCCACAAACAATGTAATTTTCCTCCTTATTATGACCATTCATTGATGTAAGCTGCTGCAAGGAATCACAAAATTGAACGACCTTTTCCTCTGCCTGAAAATTATAAAAGCTATCTTCCAGTACTTCTTCATGGGGTTTGCAATCAATTTCATACTCTTTATGATTTGAATATTGAGAAGATTGTTGCATCTCTACATCAATATCAGAGGATTGAACATGGTTTTCATAAGTAAACCCCTGCTGATTTTCATGTTGCATTTCATGGGATGTTATACTTTCTTCTTGGTGTTGAAATGCATTGTTATGAAAAGCCTCTAAATTCTTCATCCTAAACTCCATCATCATCATAACAATCCTCCAAGTGTATAAACTTAAAGAATGCCGACAACATTTTGAGCAACACGAAAGAAGGATGACACTCTTTATACATCTCATAGAATTTCATGAAAACTAGAAAAGCGAATATATTGAACCATTTCCAAACTTTTATAACAAGGACCATGTTTCCCTTCTAAAGTGCATAAACATCTTCATGAGGACAATCTTCTGGGAATGAACTTAGACTGCATACATGCATATGGAACTAACAAATGAAAAGACATTGTCTTCTTTCATATAGAATATTAGAAGAATCCCTAAACCAATCACCTTTGGCATAGGTTTGGAAAACCAGGGATATGAGACCGATTCATAGGAGCATACCTGGCATTCATTCTTGTAGTGGAACTCATCTTGAAACTTCATCAAGCTATTGATCTTCTCCAGTGGAGTCACCTTCCAATTTGTTATTTGATGTGTGGAGTCGCCAAGGTAGTTTTGCAGCCTCAAAATGATGTCTGAGCTCCTGCTACCTTCAGAATTTCAGTCTCTTAATTTCATGAATGAATAGACTTCAGGCTCTCGGCAGACGCACCAAAATGTTATCTCAAAATCAGATCCTGATAGGCTGCTGGTCAGGTTGACTCTAAGTAACTATTTCAAACCTACTTTAGGCTGAGGCTTGTCTTTGCTGCTTACCATGTAGGCCATCCTTGTCTCCCGATACAACCTCCTTTGTTCACCAAACACTAGGATGGTAGCATATGTAAGATCCATCTGCATTGTGCCCTTGATTTTTGCTGCCCATGACCTCGAAAGAAGCATTCCAAACTTTGGTGGAATGTCTGCAACAACAATGTCCATAACAATTGTTTTTGCTGGAATTTGTGTGAGCCCCACAACAACATCTTTTATCAAACCAATGCATTGGACTCTTTTTGAATCAAAGGAAAATAAATCCTTATATGGCCTAGTTACTTCTAACCCCAGTCTTTCCATGATTACCTTAGGCATGTGATTATGTGATGCCCTCGAGTCTAGCATAGCATTATGTAGAGTCATATCATGAATGCTAATGCTTATGTAGAACGGGGGAAACTCTTCATTCTGTTCATTTTCAAGTCTTGGACCCAAACAGATAACAGGATTATCTTCTTGTACATTTAGGATGTCAGCCACTCCTGGTTGTGAATTAAGCATTTCAACAATTTTGCTTCTGTATTTGTCTACCTTGAGAATTTCATTAAAAGGGACTGATATCTTAATTTTTGCAATCTCATTCTCAAGATTAAAAACAGAAGCAGTCTTGTCAATTTCTTTAGGAGGGGAAAGAATTTGAATATCCTTTTTGACAAGAGGAGAATCATCCTTACCTTCAACCACCTTTGAGTTTTCCTTTTTATCTTCAATTGTCCTTGAGGTATCCTTCTTGGGTTGTGCTTTGTTTGCTATAATAGGAACATTTCTATTCCTAAGATTGTACTGCTTTTGCATATCAAAGATAGCGTGCTGATAGCCCTTTAAAAAGTCTGAAGGCTCTTCTCCTGATTTTATCATACTGGACTCATCATGTTCCTCCTTAGTCAAGAAAATCCCTGACACTTCTTCATCAAAACAATGGATTGATTCCTCAGGGACTTCAGTCTCATCTTCTTCATCTACCAAATTTTGTTGGAAAGGAGGTCTCACTGGAGGATTTGACTATTGATTTCTGTTCTCTCTTGGCCTTTGCTGATTCTGATATCTTCTGAGCTGAGGGTTCCTGAATTGAGGTTCCTGCTGTGCTGGAGGAGCAGAAGAATTCCCAAGAGCTAGTCAGTCCATCAATTTTTCCATGGTTTTCATCATTGTTTCAAACTTGTCTTCTGGAGCAGAGGTAGAAGGTTTCTCCTCTTCCTTCAGCTTAGCCTTTGCCATCTTTGATTTCTTAGCAGCAATCATATTCACCTCCACCTTAATAGCATCATTTTGCATGTCAATAAGAGAGGCAGAATCCCTTTCTCTGAGTAAGAGAGAGAAGTCTGAATCAAATGATTCAGCATATCTCAACTGTGCCAAAGCTCCAGGAGGTTTCAAATGAGCTGGAATAGAATTGCATATTTTATTAAACCTCTTAGAGAAGTTTTGGACAGTTTCCTCTGGAGCTCTTCTAATATTGTTGTATTCAGTAAGGGCTTGGACAGGGTTGGTTCTGTTTCCCCATTTCCTTAGAAAGCTATCTTCAAATTCTACCTAACTGTGAATACTTCCGGCTCTAAGGGCTTTGAACCATTTTCTGACTTCCCCAATGAAAGTTTGAGCAAACAATCTTAGTTTTACATCTTCATCATCAACTTCTTCCCTGTCAACAAAATCATTGAACCTATCTACATGTTCTTCTGCTGTAATGTTTTCATCTCCTCCCCATGTTGGAATTCTGGCAACATATTTACTAGGAAGGTCATGCAAAACAGCAGGGAGAGCTAGTGGAGCATACCTAGCAGGTATAGCCATGAGGAATGGAGGAGCAGTAATAACAGGTATTGTATGACCGGTGGGACCAGAACTAGTGTGAGATAGTGTCTGAGGACTATTGGGACTAGCAGAGGCAGAGGATAAAGTATTAGTACGAAAAGGACTATTTGGACTTTGCAAACCACTGACAAAGGAACTCCAATTTGGGAGGGGTAAACCAGTTTTGGATTTGAGCAAAACTTCAAAAGGATCAATCTCTTTGAGTTGGTTTAAATATTCTTTCTCTAATAGTAATTCTGAAGTAACAACCTCCCAAAACTCCTCCTTATCTTTTTGTGACACTAAGGATGAAGTATCAATGCCTCTTTTTTGTAAATCTAAAATAATTCCAATAATATCTTCTTCGTTCTCAGACCTCAACAATACCTAATGAATTTTATCATCTACAATTTTATCTTCAGGACTTCTAGAAAATTCAGGGAACAAAGATTTCGAAAAAAATGAAGTACCTGGTATATCAGGAAATCTTTGCCTGCTCCTTGAGATGGTGTTTGGATTATCCACAGGAGTAGGTGGATATGGGTCAAGATTACTCCTTGTATATCTTCCTCTCGAAGCCACATTTTTAACTTTAAAATTGTATGGAGTCACCAAGGTAGAATGCAGCCTCAAAAACTTTATGAGCTCCTGCTACCTTCAGAAGTTCAGCTTCTTGATTTCGGGAATGAATAATCTTCAAGCTCCCGGTAGATGCACCAAAATGTTATCTCAAAATCAGGTCCTGATGGGCTGCTGATCAGGTTGACTCTAAGTAACTATTTCAAACCTACTTTAGGTTGAGGCTTAGCCTCCCCAACCTGAGAGGGCTCTCTCAAAGGATTAATGATCTTTCATTATGATATGAATAGATGGCTAACTCTATGGTTTGTGATTTTATATGTTTGTAGATTGGAAGATGGAGACTTGCTACCATTGGGATATGGAGTCAGTGATAGAGATAAGGATAACAAATAACTCTTCTTATAAAACTGAGGCTTGTATATACTTCAATGAAATAGTGAGACATTCAAGAAAGTCTCAATAACTTGAAGTTCATAGGAGTCAGAGCATTTGGGCATGAATTCTGAGTAATGATGCATCAAGGTATTCAAAAGGAAATAATTTAAAGTGATAGATCAAAGTTTAATACCTAAAGGAATTCAGAGCATGAGTAACCATGAATTTTGAGTAATAAGTATTAAAACATTGAAGAAAAACATCCAAAGATAGGACCAAGAACTCAATTCACCATAGTTTAACACTTAAAGGAAGTCATAACATGTTCCTCCATGAATTATGAGTAATAAGAATTAATAATATGGTAGTAAAGCATATCAAAGATAAAATATGAAGCTCACTGAAGTACACTAAGAATCTCAGCTTTAGAAAAGTCCAACTGCTTCTGTATATATCAATCCCGGCATAGCATTTACAAAAGTAGTCTTGTTCTCTAACATTTTCCAACCCTTCATACCTTAGTTCTTCTCCCATATATAGATTTTATGTAGATTCCTTTCTCCAGCATGAGGGGAATTCGAATTCCTCCTAATTTGACACCTATTTACACTTAAAACTAACTATTTAATACAAAGGACAGCTAACTAGGAGTCCTAGAGACCTAATACAACTAGGAGTGTAACTCCTTATTATGATTACAACAACCTTATCTAAGCATTTAAAACATTCTTTGACACCTAAAACTCCATGAAGTCGAACTTTATGGTGCTCATAACCTTCCAGCTGGCCCTTGATGACTCATCCTTTTGATGTTCCTAGAAACTAGGAGACTGTCCCTTGCTCTGTTCTGGCTGAAAAATGGGTCTTGGTACAGAGCTCATAACTTCTTACAAAAAACGTATTTAGAAAAAATGAAGGAGGATTTTTCGAACCAATCCATTCTAAAAAAAAACATCTCTTGGTTTTTTGAAACACATTTCCTACCACCCAGGATGTGTCTTTGAAAAACAAGTGTAAAACAGAGAAATATGCTTGTGAAAAACTGCACCTACAACAGTTTCGTAGTGCAACATTGGTCCTTCATTTCTCCCAGCTCATGATGTATTTGAGGAAACTGATGGAGGTTTTTGTATTCCAGGATTTCTAGAACACAAACCTTTCTTGGTTGTTTAAAATACTTCTCCAGCTGTCCATAATCGATCCTTGAAGAAGACATGTAAAACAGGAAATTTTGATTTTGAAAAACTGCACCTACAGCAGTTTCGTAGCGCAAGTTTTGGTATGTGTATATGTCTTCATTTCTTGAATTTTCCTTTTGATTAGGGCTCAAACCTTCTCAAATGATCTTATTACACCTCTACAACAACATACATTTCAAAATAATCCTCTTTTTCTTTCAAGGTAGATCCTCAAAAAACAAAACTGTCACCTTCTCAATAATAAGTTGCAGTTTACCATCTTCAACTGAGAATACTAAAATTAGGCCTTTGTTAGGTTTGTTCTACTCGGGAAATACATATGCTATCCCAACACAATAATAAGCATTGTTTTCATCTTTAAATGAACAACTGAGAATGGAACATCCATTTTCATAAGTATCAAGTTGATATGATGAAAGAACTTCAAATGTCTGATTATCTATCAGGTGCACAAAGTGTGTTTCAATCTCCTCAATATTTGTCTGAGAATACTTCACACTGCAAATGGAAAAGGTGTGAAATTGCTCCTGGTGGCAAATAAAACGAGCATGCTCTCCAAGAGGAATTTCATGGATATGAAGTTTCTGAATGTCATCAATTTACCCAATAGTAAGCAGGTTCTCTTTTGCAATTGCAAGGCTGTCTGGAAAGGAAACTGAATTGAAAAGGCACACATGATTGACTTCCTTAAGATTCACATTGCTATACAACAACTTCTGATTGCTACTGTAAATAACTATCAGCCTATCTGATGCTGCAAAAACATGTGTTGTGTTCTTAGAGTGAAAAGTCCTCAAGGTGATAGCTTTTGTACCCAACAAAATCTTCTTCTGGTCAGACAACTCTCCAGTGCTCATATTCAATATGAAGTTGAATAGATGACCATCCCCAAGACCACATAACAAGTATGCAATCCCTTCAAATATTGTTTTAGCCTTTAAAGGACTCTGATGTATGTTGACCCTGAGTTTTCCAAGTGCTTCTTATGCATGAAAGGAGCATGAGAATGACCAAGACCAATTCTTCCTTACCTTACCCTTTTATTTTGAAATCTTTTTAGTGATAACACCCCCATTCATGGAGACTCCTTCTCCTATTTAAAATCTCACCATTGATGTGCACTGCTAGTTTTTGATAGTTGGATAGTTGAGCAGTGTTATTAGTGTTTGTGAGTTTGCTAGATAGCTGGTGTGGGAGTGATAAGTGTGGGATTTTTTATAGCTAATGGAAGGTTGTGAAGTGCCCTTGATCTTGTGTAAAACTTATGAGTGAGAGAGCTCTTGTATGTTGGTAGATCCATCTTCAAAGAGTGAATTCTTGAAGAACATGCTAGTTGGACTCTTTCTGAGAAGGCTTGTGACGTCAAGACTTTGGTTGTAAGCTGATTCTTATTTCATTATTAATGCAATCAATGATGTTTTCCTATGTCTTGTATGTAATGTACTTGATAGCTCATGACTTCTTGACTTTGTGAGCAAATAGTTTATTGTTGTATCTGGTTACGTGCTTTGTTGTATTTCCTTTGCTTTGTTTTAGGTTGATCACTCATTGAGGAGAAAGAAGTGGAAGCTGGAGCAGCGCAACGGAACTCCATCGATCATTAGTTGATGTAGGCCTCCAACTTGAAATGTTTAAGGAAAGCTATTGTTGATCTGTCCTTGTTTGTGACTAGACCCACTCTAGGGCTAGAGGGGTTGCCTCTGTCTGCAGAGGGAACACTTTCCTGCATCAGAAATTGACGACTCTGCAGGGGAGGAGCTTTAGCCTTTGTTTTTCATATTTTCTCTTTCCTTGATTTTTTGTTTTGGTCCCTTTTGAAGTTTTGGGGATTGGTTATCAATCCTTTGAGTTTCTTGGGTTAATCTAGGAACACCCCAATTTGATTGAAAGACTGATTTCTTTGATTTGGGAGTTTTGATTCGCCTGTCACTATTTTTGAGCTTCATCGCAGATTTAATTATAACGGTCATGTTGTCATCGTGCCCAACCTTTTGTAATATTATGTTCATCTCGTAATTACGCTTAACAATCGCGACGATTCTGGAAATTGGACCATCGCAGGAAAGTCGTGTATTCCTATGCTGACATTGCTTTGTTGTTGAAGCGGTTGCTTCATCAGCGCTTGTTGCTTGTGTATTACCCGTGCTGATTTCTGTAGAATTGATTTTTTCAATTTTACCTCCTCAATCCATCAATCTTGCTATCCCCTTGCTTTTTTCACTTGCTTGATGACTTGTTTTTCACTGTTTATAGATCGAGGCACTCCCTTGTGAGCTTTGTTGAATGAATCTTGTTTTTTTGCTTATGTGACCTAGATCACTGTTTCAAGTTCCTTGAATCTTTCAGCATGGTTTCTTGTTTTCCCAAGGTTCATTTGTGGCTTTCTATTGCTTTGATTGAGCCTTCCCTTTAGCCTGTTTTTTGGTTGATTGTTTAGTGAATGTTATTGAACTAATTTTGGCATTGATTCAATTTCTTTTTGCTACCAAGAATAGATTACAATTGTTTGGATCAACCGGGCTTTTCCACACTTTCTTTTTGCTTGTTTGTTTCTTCTAGACTTAAAGGCATCCAAATCAAAAAGTTTGCATTCATTTAGTACGAAAGTGAAAGTAAATTTGCATTTTGAGTTTGCATATTGGAAAGCGAATGATAAAATCTCTCATTAGTAGTATCCGTGCACTTTAGGAATTGGTGTCTGTATGCATTGAATGACTACCATTGTTGTCTTAGTTTTCTTGGTTTGGAAAGAATTTCTCTACCCTCCCGCAGGTAGGTGTTCATCGAAGAAAAAGGTTTTTTTCGTGCATTCTATCTACGTCCTAGGATTTATTATATACACAGGGTAAGGCCTGAAAACTGAAACATAATCCAAGATCAAATCTAAAATGAACTGAATGAATCTAACAATGCATTGGAACATAATGCACACTATTTAGAGGTCTAGGCTAGAGACGTGCTCCGGCATCGTTAAACCTAGTCACTTTTGTTTCCACTCAAGGTTGGGTGGTTCCTCCTTCTGTGACTCAATAGTGGTCTAGTATAGACTTGTGCTCCCACGTACCGTCGAGTATATGGGGAGACCCCACTAGGTTATCATCCTTTATCCATAGGAAGCCGTGTCTTCCACCTTACAAGCCATAACGCACCGAACACAACATTCGGGAAGATTGACTGCTGTACGGAAAGTCCTTGGTTCTCATACGATTGCCAAGGTGTATATGCAGTTTTATGGATTGTCTGGTAAACCTTTTGCCTAGTTCTCTAGAGTAGTCACTTTTGCTCCTTTTTCGGACTCCCTAAAAGAAAAGGTTCATCTGAGCACTTGTCACTTCAGGCCCATTAAACATTTGAAGGCGACTAGAGTCATCTTTTTTTCCTTTTCTCGACTCTTTAAATATGAAAAGGTCAAGTTGTGTTCTGGTGTCTTAAAGTTTATTCAGCCACGTTCACATTTACCCTGTTAGATCTTGTTTGTGTTAGCTTGAGTAGGGTACTTTCTCATTATTTTTCCTAGGATTTTTGAATCGAATCATCCTGGCGGAATAATCGATCCCATCTCTTGTTCCAAGTGACCAAGGGTCTCCTTCTTCTGTTGCTCCTCAGACACTGGTTGGTAGTGGTACTCTCCCTATTATTCTGAGTATCCAACCACTGAACTCTTGCACTCCAGAAGATGACTTTTACAATATCCATTGGAACCCCATTTGCGAGCCTTCCAAAGAGGATATTCCTATTACTCCTCCTAGTGCTTCGGTCCCAATGTCTTCCTCTGACATAGATGACACATCCCCCATCGTGAGTGAAGCATCCATTGTAATGAGCGATGAAATTCCTATCTCCGCGGAGATTCCACCCTTCAGTGTCACCCCACTCGGTGTCACTTTTCCCTTACACTATAGGGCTTTGAGGGATGTTATTGGTTCTAGGACCTACTTTACGGGTTCTATGTGGGATCACAACATCACTCTGTCTTCGAGGTATTTTATTCCTCAAATTCACAATACATCTGTCACTTCAGTCCCGACTATTTGAACTGTTTGTGTAGCTTCTTCAACACCTATTGTTGGTGTCATCACTGCATCCTCAGTTGTGACCACTGTTGCTGGACTGTCCCCCAGTTCGGCAAATAGTGGCCCATCGGCACCTACATCCAGATTTATCAATCCTACACTCAGTGCCCCACCTTCTTCTGGTTCCATTCCAGTAGGGGGGCATATGATCAGTATTTTCAAGCTGTCCAGAATCTGGGCTTGCAAGGTCCACTCAATTACTATGATCCCGTAGGGCATCATCTTTATCTTGGATCCTCGCCATCTGATCCTACGGTTGAGGTCTCAGTCTCGTTAGCTGTTTCTTGGGGTACCTCTCATTACGGTGGTGGCCAAGCAACCCTTGCAGATTTTCAAGGACCACCTTATCAAGGTCAGCCGTCTTACAGGAAGCCTTCCTATGGGCAGCAGTTTTATGGGAAATCTTATCCAGGGCAACCTGGAGGCCCACAAGGACAACCCTTTTAGGGACAACCTTCAACCTATGGTGGTCCATCTTTTACTTGTCTTGGGCAACCCTCTGGAAATCCAAGACAACCTTATATGCAACAAGGACAACCTGGGGTCCAGTAGGGATACCCTACTGGGTAGGGTGGTCAGCCTTATGTATAGCAAGGTCAACCCACTACCCAGTCTGGTTAATCATCTAGAGAAGTTGGTCAACCTTAGATGTAATCAGGCCAGCAAACTCTCCAGTCTGCTCAGCCATCTGGTCCATCAGGGCAGCCCTCAGTTGTGTAAGGACAACCCAGCACCCAACAGGCTCAACCATCTGGGCAAATGGGTCAATCTCAATCTCAACTAGGTCAACCCTCTGGCTAGGTGGCTTAGCCCCAATCCTCTCAGGGACATCTTACTGGGCCTGCTCAACTGGGCACTCAAATGATTGTTTCTTCTCAAGCTCCACCCAGTTTTCAGCCCCGGTTTGGACTCCAGACCCAAGACGGTCTTCAAATCCAGGGTGGATCTCAACTTCAACCCACTTATCAAGTGCAGCTTGGCCTCTAGGCTTAGTATGGAGCCTAGCCACCTTATGGTTTCCAGCAATCCCAAGGGAAAACTCAAATTGCCCCATATCAAAATTATCAATAAATGCAGGTGAGTCCTTATTAGAATTACCAACAATTGTATGTTGCTCCTGCAAGTCAAGTTGGTAACCAATGGAATGTTGGGAGACAGATCTAGGGTTAGCTGTCTAGTTATAGCTATAACCCCTATGGACAAAATCCCTACGGATAGAACCCTTATGGGCTAGGTCCTTCTGGACAAAATCAATTGGGGCAACCAACGACTGGATGGAACCCTAGTGCTACCTCTTACCCACGGCCACAGATGTCCTTTAATCCTCAATTACCCTTCTTAGCAACGTTGGAGCTGCTGGATGTGTCCAAACTGATCAATGATCCTATTCTTCATAATCCATATTGGCCACTAGTTCCAACTAAGATTCTCGGTGATTGTCCCAAATTCGATGGCAAAGCTGGAGAAGACCGCCAAGCCCATGTTATGACTTATCATCTATGGTGTTCGTCAAATTCGTGGCTTGACCTTTCAATCCGGCTCCACCTTTTTCAAAGGACCCTCACTGGCTCTGCTGCTAAGTGGTATATTGAGCTAGCTCGCGTATCTTTTCAATATTTTAACTCGTTGGCAATGGCATTTTTAACTCATTTTCAGTTGTCGATTTGGTATGAGATGGGCACACATCTCCTCACGTCCCTTAAACAGGATACGACCACACACATCTCCGATCACATCTATGAGTGGAGACAGTGTTGTCGTTTGATTAAGTTTTGGATTCCTGATCAGCTCCTGACTGATTGGTTTACGACCTCATTTGTCCCTCCAATTTCCCGAGACATCGGTATGGGGGCATGTGTAACTAAAGAGCAGGCTATTGCGCGTGCTCAGAACCTTGACTTGGTTTACTCCCAGTCTAGTATGCTATATGATTATTTGCCTGATGCCTCGAGGCTTGGAACTTCCAAAGCTCTGCCAAAGCCATCTGTTGACAGTGTCATTGGTTCTGTAAATCCGTCCTCTAAGAAATCTTCCGCGAACCCCGGGAAGAAAAAGTAGAATGATTCAAATGAAAATAATTCTTAGGCTATGTCTAATTTTAGTAATACTTCCAAGGTTAATGCCTTCCAGGCCACCACGGCGGATAAAGTCTTGAAAGGAAAAAAGAAGGGAGAAGGGGAAAATAAAGTTGATCAACCCAACCAGGATTTCCTTAAACCTCGACCCGAGGAAGGAACCAAACGCAAGCCCAGGTATCCTTGTCTTATCTGTGACGAGGATCACTATACCAAATACTGCCCTAGGCGGTCTAAAGTTAGTCACTTGTTGAAAGGTGCTCCTGGGACTCATGCAGTGCTGAAAGAACCTTTCCCCTCGCAGCAAATGCAAATGGTGGCTGACCCATCCCAATCCTCTTCTCCCTTTCATTCTCAAGTGTTCATGGCTAGGACGATCCCCATTCACATTAGCACTCGAGCAAAAGAATATCCGTCGCCTGCCGGGAAAGAGCCTGAGGTCCCCTCTAGCGCTCCTCCATCCAGTTTTGGTCCACTCCATATAGAAAGACCTAGCACTGAGACGCCCATCCAACCCCCTCCTAAAGGACTACTCAGAAAATCTTCTTACAACCCTAATGCTCGTGCTGCTCAGCACTACAACATCGTTGAGGACTTAGCCTAGGCTCCATCAACTATGTCCACTCTAGAAGTTCTCCAGAGCTACCCCTCCCAGAGGAAGTCTTTGCTATCAGCCATCGGTGGCATCAACCAAGTCGACTCAGATCTGATCACTTTTGATCTTGAAAGCCATGTACCGAGATTGCCTCACTAGATTGCCTTCCTTATCCAGGTCATCATCAACTCTAAAATGATTCATCGTATGGTCATTGGTGAAGGCACTTCAACTTGCATTAGGTATGTTGCTTGTTGGAAGGCTATTGGTTCTCCGACCTTGAGTTAGTCTCCTACAACCTTGGAAGCCTTTGATGGGAGAGAGTCTCGCCCTTATGGTATACTCCAACATTTTCCTATTACTTTGGAAGGGAATATTTTCGAAGTGGAAGTTGAAGTCGTTGATGCTAATCTAACTTACAACCTCCTTTTGGGTCGAAGCTGGACATATGCCATGCGAGCCATGGCTTCATCTCTATTTCATGTCATTCATTTCCCTCATCAAGGGAAGATTGTCATAGTAGACCAGTTGTCTTTCTTCCCCTCCTCTTCCGAAGGCAACGTGCCTTTTGTGGAACATACCTCCATTCCATTAGAGAGCATGGGAGCTGGGTTCTTTAAAGATCATGCCCTCATGGGTGTCTTTTCATTCCCACCTCCGAACATCGCTCCTATTAATATGATTTCCATTCGTTCTGATCCTTGGGTTCTTCCTCCCATTGACCAGATAGAATAATGGGGCGATGAGATGCCATTGAGTCCTGCCGAGCTCAGCTACATCAAAATTGTTTCTGCATCAAATCCCCCTCCTGAATATGCTCCTTTGAGTAGAGCTCTTGACTCATATGCTCATTCCCCTTGGCTTGGATACTCTGCTTCTTCGTATCCTTTAAAGGAAATATTTCCTTCTGATGAAGCCATTATCGAGACCATGTCTCTCGAGGAACCCCCTTGGTCCAATCTCCACCATCGTTCCTCGTTCCTCCCTGCCCATCGAGAAATGCTTGCCTGTCTTGAGCGGTTTCCTCCTTGCCTCCCCTCACAACCCCTTCAGATACCCATCCAAGTTTATCAAGTGTCCTCTGAAGGGAACATGGGAAACATCACGAAAACCCAACCGATCGACATCTCTATTAAACCAGGGATTGTCGAGCATATCCATGTTGGAGTAACTTGTACTCTTAAGGAGATTCAGCTCTATACTGGTCTTTTTCGCGAATTTCGTGACGTGTTTGCTTGGTCTTATGAAGAAATGCCCGGCATTGACCCAAGTATTGTGGTGCATGAGATACCCACGTATCCGAGAGCTAAGCCTATCCGACAGTGTTTATGCCCCGTGCACCCCCGAAATGCTGCAGCCATTAAAGTAGAAGCTGAAAAATTTCTCAAGGCTAGTTTTATCTACCCCATCCCACTCACAGATTGGTTTTTCAATATTGTCCATGTGAATAAAAAGTAGCGCACCATTAGGGTCTGTGTTGATTACCGTGATATTAATTGAGATTGTCCCAAGGATAACTACCCCACACCCTTCATTGAACAACTCATTGATGAGTGTGTCGGAAGTGAAATGTACTCGTTTATGGATGGTTTTTCTGGTTATAACCAGATTAACATTGCACCCGCCGATCAACACAAGACCGCCTTTATCTATCCATGGGGAACTTTCGCCTACAAAAAGCTCCCTTTCGGTTTGAAGAATGCTGGTGATACCTTCCAATGCGCGATTTCTTATGCATTCCATGATATTCGACACATCGTGCAACCTTACCTAGATGATCTACCAGCTCATTCAGCTAAATTCCAGGACCATCCCGCTCATCTTCGCGAAATCTTTCTCCATTGTCGACACTATCGTATTCGTCTCAATCCACATAAGTGTGTCTTCTGTGTAGAATCTAGCAGACTTCTCAAGTTCATCGTCTCCCAAGAGGGCATCTATTTGGACCCCCTTAAGGTCGAGGCCATTCTGAATCTTCCTCCCCCTGCTTCTTTGCAGCAATTGTAGAGCTTGCAGGGCAAAGTGAATTTTTTACGATGCTTCATTCCTTTTCGTTGGGATGCCACTGCTCAAGAGTCCTTCGAGCACCTCAAGGCTCTCCTTGTTTCGACCCCATTGTTGTGTCCTCCTGATTATCATCACGACTACACTATGTATTTGGCCGCTACAGATACCACTATTGGCATGGTTCTCATTCAATATGATGACGATGACACTGAGCACGTCATTTATTATCTCAGCCGCAATCTATCAGATATGGAATCTTGATATGCTCACGTCAAGAAGTTGGCATTGACCGCCGTTTGTGCCATCCAAAATTTCCACAATTATATCTTATTGTGCACTATGACAGTGGTTTCTGATTGCAACCCGATGACATACATCTTGTCACGTTAGCTGCTGGGGGGAAAGTACTCGAAGTGGATTGTTATCCTCCAAGAGTTCGACTTAGAATTCACTACTGCGAAGTCCAAGAAATCCCTCGTCTTTGCTGAATTGTTGTGCTCTTTTCCATCTCTTACCACGCCCTCTCGGTTAGAGGACCATATTCCGGACAAAAACCCTCTTCTTAATCATCACCCTTGATCCCTAGTACAGGGATATCATTGTCTATCTACAGACGTCCTCTTTTCATCCTGAGATATCTAAGGATGCTCGATAATGGATTCGCCATCAATGTCAGCCATATCACATTACTGGGGACACCCTGTACCGTCTCGGCGCTGACTCTATTCTCCGCCGATGTTTAACATTCGAGGAAGCTGAGAAAGTTTTAAATGACTGCAATTCTGGCACCTGTGGTGGTGACATGTCCGGATATGCTACTAATCAAAAGATCCTCCGTGCCAGTTACTTTTGGCCCTCCATCTTTAAGGACTACATTCTTGTCGTCCATTCTTGTCATGAGTGCCAAATCTACCAGCGGAAGATGTCTTCACCCGCTGCTCCATTACATGCTATTTTTACCATCGGCCCTTTTGAAAATGGGGCGTTGATTATATGACTTGCAACCCTCGCTCGGCTGGAGGGCATGGGTATATCATCGTTGCCGTTGATTACTTCACAAAATGGGCCGAGGCGATGCCCACATTATTTGAATATGGTCACACAGCAGCGTAGTTTTTGTTTAATCATGTCATTTCACGGTTCGGAGTCCCTCAGGCCATCGCCAGTGATCACGGAAAGCATTTTTGTAATCATATGATGACTGGGCTTACAACCCAATTAGGCTTGCGGCACGATAGCTCGAATCCATACTATCCTTAGGCCAATGACCAAGTAGAAGTCATCAACAAGGTTCTAGTTACAATGCTTCAACGAACCATTGGCATGCACAAGTCCAACTGGCACTTGATGTTGTTCTCTGCCTTGTGGGCCTACCAAACCTCTGTGAAGGATGCCACTGATTTAACTCCCTTCCAATTGGTTTATGGACTGGAGGCTACCCTTCCCATCGAGTGCGAGATCCATTCTTTAAAATTAGCCATCGAATTACTCCCTAACACTACTCCGGTAGAGGAATTCCTTCTTTACCTAGAGCGGCTAGACGAGACTCGTCGACTAGCCTCTCTAGCAATAGAAGCACAGAAAAAGAGAGTGAAAACTCACTTCGATCATACTATTAATCCTCGTTCTTTTGTTGAGGGAGATTTAGTCCTGCTCTACGATTAGGCCAATCATAAGCTGGGGGCAGGAAAATTTGAACCCATGTGGCACGAGCCTTATATTGTAAAGAGAGTTTTGCAGAAAGGGGCCTATGAGCTGATTGACTATGAAGGGAATCCTCTGGATAAGCCCGAAAATGGGCTTTACTTGAAAAAGTATTATGCATAAATTCTAGGCACTCTGATTTGTACATAAGTGTGTTTTAGCATGTATGTTGTGTGTGTGTGTTTTCATGTTTTTGGCTTGGTGTGTCGGCGTGATTACTGCTTATTATGTCCTTTTGCTTCTTGTGTAGATGTCTGGTGCACCTTACATTGGTTTCACCGATGGTGCCTCCCGTAGTACATGCAACCTGTCTTCTGCGGCATGGGTGATCTATGATCCTCATGGTGAGATAGTAGACCTTCAAGGTGTTTTTCTAGGTTGTACCATGAACAATGTGGCTGAGTATAGTGTAGTTATTGAGTTACTAGCCGAGGCGATCAATCTCGGTATTCAAACATTGGTGGTGAACTTGGATTCTCAGCTTGTCATCCACCAGCTCAATGGGTGTTATTCCGTCTGAGACCATCGGATTCTAAGGCTATATCTACATGTTAAATTGTTGGAAAGGAATTTTGATTTCATCACATATCAACACATTCCAAGACGATTAAATATTTTAACTGACGCATTAGCCAATTATGTATTAGATAGACATTTGCATAACATGTAATCAAAATAGCAAATAGAATCATAAAAAACATAATAAACCATAGGAATATGACATATATCTATATATATATATATATATATATAGAATATATAAATAATAATATAATATATATATAAATAATATATATAAATATATATATATATATATTAATATAAAATATATTAAATATATTAAAATAATAGATAGAATATATATATATATATATATATATCATGTGGTGCACCAAGGCACTCAAAAAATAAGTGTATATGTCTAAGTAGAGTCTGTGCTCTCCATACATCTGAGACACATGTCTCTCAAAAGAATCATAAAAAAAAATAGACCTAGGCATCTACTGTGGTGGGTTGTGCTCCCTATAGCACAACACCACCTGTGCCACCCGCCCCAATAGGCGGTGTGCCCTGGGTCTCACCCCAACTGTATGGATCTGCAGTGCTACGGGGACCTCCTCGACCCCCTGGTAGTTAGGGAGCCCTGCCATCAGTCCCTCAAGGTTTCCGACCATCATTCCACCTCGTCATCTGCCAGGGGAGCCATGGCTAGTGCTGCGATGCCTTGCGTATCCCTCCGTGCCTCCGGAGCCAACCCAGTGGGTCTTACTGGTCCTACATCTACAATTCCACAGTGTTCATCATTGGGACATATACATGAAAAAATAAAAAAACATCATATAAAAATAAAATGAAAAAAATGTGTGATCAAGTGTCTTACCACCATCATCCCACTGCTCGCCATCGGGCAGCTGCATGTCAGGATCTCTGTGGAAGTCCATGCCAGCATATGGCCAATCCTTAACAAAGATCACCTGACGCTCCAACCACTCTCAAAACAGTATCCCCCACGATACTGGTCGCCCACCACCTCCTCGTGGCATGACATGCGCCCACCATGTAGCTTTGGTCTCACGTGGTCTGGGTGCATCTAAATCCATATCCTAAAGCTACATTGCTAGCACCTGCTCCAGCATGAGCGGGACTAATATGGAACCATAGCCAAACTGTTTTGTCTCCCCTCGACAACATCTAGTAAGTTGCCTTTTCATGTTTGCCGTCACTATGTCTGCCCAGTTAAACATCGTTGGGTTGAGACATTCGAGAGCCAGCCGGAGATGGGTCTTCGAAGCCTCATGTTGGGCTTGGGAGCCCACTACCCGTGTCACCATGAATAACATGGCTTAAAGAATCACGTCGTTCACTGTCGAGATTGCCACCTTCCTGCTCTTTGTTTTGTGTGCCCGTGGGAACACTCGATCCATGAGGGTCTTTAGTGATTCATCCCCAGGACGTTGGCCCTCCAAGATCGGCCTCACACCCCGACAGGACAGCCCGGTCAAAAAATCGATATCTGTGGTGTCAAATTCAATATCCTGGCCTTGGATAATGAATCTCTCATCTGTAGAATTCCAGGCCCGAACCAATAGCTCCAACAAATCGGCCTGTGACCGAAGGTGAGGAGTAAGGAAGAATTTGAGTAACCCGCATGTCCTCAATGCATTTTGGCACCCCACGATAGCGAAAGCTTGGATATCATTGTCATCATGCATTCGTTCTTGCTAGACGAACGCCATTATAGCCTGCATGATGAAGAAATTATATTAGCGCCCTTATTGCAAAGATTTAAATGTTTTTTTTATCAAAAATAGTCACGCAACATCATCGTGACTGTTTCTAAAATAGACACGATGACCATCGCGCGCCAATGTTAATTTCTCCCGTTCATCACAGAAGTACACCACTTTTCTGCAATGATCGGGTCGTGGTCTGTGTAAATTTTTCTCGGTCATCGCGGACCCGAAGGAAAAACCCACGATGACCTAGAGCGGAATTCGTTTTGAAAAAACCACCTAAACTCACACATCCCACAGTCAAATGCAGCAAAAAAGAAATTGAATTAAAGCGTAAGATGAAATCTACCTACCTGGAAGAAGTTTCGGGACAAACGGTGGACGAACGGGCCGAAATTAGCTTGCCAACTTCAGTGCTCCAAAACACTCTACAGTGTATAAACAATGACAATGGTAAAACCCCTTTTTATTGTAATTTTTTGGAAAATAAAATGTTATATTTGATAAATGTGGGTTTTTTCCTCTTCTTTACCATATGTTTAAATTGAAATATGATTTTTCTAGCTATGTTGTTTATTTTATATCGAATGGGTTTTATGTGTGACGTGTTTTGTGCAGATCTACAGGTGATGGAGTTCCACTTGATCCCTGAAGTCGTCTTTAAGCCCTTTTCCGACTCAAAACATGAAAATATAGCCGAGTTACCCCTCTCGACTAATTAAAAGTAAATAAGAGGCAGTTGCCTTTAAGCTCTTTTCTGACTGTTTAAATGAGAAAAGATTGTCGGGCCTTTGTCGTTTCAGGCTCGTTAATGGTTACAAAATGACACGATTTCAGTGGCTTTTCTACTTTTTCATATCAAAGTCACTGATTATGAAAATTACTCCTCGATCGTAATGGTCGGGTGGTTCTTTCGAGTGTTGTTTTATACTTTTTCGGGCTCGAGAGACACAACTTTATGAAAATGGACCCCCCTGGAGTTTTCTTTTCTGTGTCTTTTTCAAACTCCCTAAACATGAAAAAGATTCCCATTTTTGCCTATGTCGCACTCATTAAAATTTGATGACATTGGACTTGTCACCATGACAAGACTCAAGCTTTTCCTCCCCATGGCTCATTAAATTACAACTAGGTTGGATTTCATAACAGGTTTATCTTCGATTGTCTATGGCAGCAAGTCACTCTTGAACATCGACACTTCTGCTTCTTGTCGGGTTGGGATTTCCATACATCATCATTTGGCCTTCCATGGGTATGGGTTATCATTTAGCCCCATTCCATATGATTCATGCCATTTTCATCAAGCCTTTGATCCTTTGGTACTTGAATGCTGCCACCCTCTAGAGTCGTGTCACCGACATGTTCAAGAGTATAATCCTTCTGCAGTTTACACCTCTATCTCCTCCTCTGATACGTTGTTCTATCATCTACTACTTGTTCCTTATCTCGTGTCATTGATGGGGGAAACATTATGGCCCTCCTGCGATGAGTCGTCTCCTGTCGACATCAGCTCATTATCCAGGAGATTGATCTAGAGATCCCCTTTGGTACCTTGGATCTTGCATGCCTCAATGGCAAGTTCTTCACACCTGAAAGTTGATTTGCATCATTGGTCATTGATCGGGTGATTCCACGAGTGTTCGACTTTAGCTCATTCTTCGCACTTTGTGGATTGTACTGGACAGTACCTTGAGAACCATTGGCATTATTGGTGGTTTCTCTCATGCTTGTTAATGGTTTTCATCATTGACCGGTAATCAAGCAATTTTTTATCATGCTCAACTTCAACACATTTGTTCGCATGTTAGAATTTGTACTATGGTTGGTTGGGTTCAAGACCCCGAACTCAGATTACATATGTTCAGGCTGCGTGGATTGGTTCGTGATTACATGGCTCGATGATGGATGGCTATGTCCATACTTGAGTCTTTATGGATGGCTGCACCCATACCTTTATCATTACCATGGTCTCACTAGTTGGATGGCTGCGTCCATACCACAAACCTGAGTTATACGTCTTTTGGATGGTTGTGTCCATGCCTAGACGACATGTACTTCACTATCAGAGATATTGTACTTGCATGAAGGTTTTTCCAGATGGTGTTCTAGCTCAGTTGCTTTGTAAAGCATTTCACCCCTCCCACTCTCTTAGGCTTCATAGTTTAGGGGGCATCTGTTACGCAGTAATTTATCACCGCTTTCATTCCCGATCTTCCTACTGTGTCATGTGACCAAGTCCAATATGTCCATAACAGACAAATGCTCTCCTATGCTACCAATTGACCCACCTTTCCAAAGTTTACTGCCTCATCACGACTTTTGGCTAAATAAATGCGTTGATAGGCACTGATGAATTGTCCATGCGCGCTGCCAGCATGGAAGTACACCTGATTCCCGCAATTGCCCAATTTTAAGCACCAGCACAGGGCTATGTGGACTCTTCAGTGATGATCTGATTATCTGCATTGTTCACTTGTGATGTCAGCATTGAATCTCAGTTATGTGCCCGTGATGATCCAGATTGGGCAAATTTTTCCAATAGTCGTCCTTCCAGATGACTCCAGACCTGGTTGTTGGCCTTGTTTATGTCACCCTTCCTTCCCTGGTGTGGTAGTTCCATCAATTGTGCTACCTTCCTTGATGATAAGATCTCCCTTTCCCCCATTCATGGAGACTCCTTATCCTATTTAAACTCTCACCATTGATGTGCATTGCTAGTTTTGGATAGTTGGCTAGTTGAGCAGTGTTGTTAGTGCTTGTGAGTTTGCTAGATAGCTGGTGTGAGAGTGATAAGTGTGGGATTGTTGATAGCTAGTGGAAGGTTGTGAAGTGCCCTTGATCTTGTGTAAAACTTATGAGTGAGAGAGCTCTTGTATGTTGGGAGATCCATCTTCAAAGAGTGAATGCTTGAAGAACATGCTAGCTGGACTCTTTTTGAGAAGGCTTGTGACGTCAAGACTTTGGTTGTAAGCTAACTCTTATTTCATTATTAATGCAATCAATGATGTTTTCCTATGTCTTGTATGTAATATACTTTATAGCTCATGACTTCTTGACTTTGTGAGCAAATAGTTTATTGTTGTATCTGGTTACGTGCTTTGTTGTATTTCCTTTGCTTTGTTTTAGGTTGATCACTCGTTGAGGAGAAAGAAGCGGAATCTGGAGCAGCGCAACGGAACTCCATCGACCACCGGTTGAGGTAGGCCTCCAACTTGAACTATTTAAGGAAATCTATTGTTGATCTGTCCTTGTTTGTGACTAGACCCGCTCTAGGGCTAGAGGGGTTGCCTCTGTCCGCAGAGGGAACACTTTCCTGCATCACAAAGACCTTAAGGGCATGTTACACTAGGTATATTTATGTATTAGATTCAAAGATATTCCTACCCTTGTGCCTTCATTTGGGTTGTGTGCTGATGCAACCCAAATTTCATTTAGGCGGGTTGGGTCATGTCATGTGTGGGTGCCTAGGCACATGTGGCCATGCCAAAAATGCTAAGTCATGACTGCTTGTGTGTCTTCTACATGTTCGTCTAGCCCATTTGCCCGATGCTCCCTCATGCCTTCATTCGAGTCATGCACCCATCGAAACCCCAAATTTCATTCGGGCAGGTTTGGTCGTGTCTTGTGTGGTTGCCCATGTAAACACATTCGGGAGGGTCAAGTCAGCTCTCCCAGGGCCGATTGGGTCATGTCATGCCATGTGTGGGTGCCCGGGCACACATGGCCATGCCAAAAACTCTATGTCGTGATCACCCTTTTTCCTTCTACATGTTTGTGTGATCCATTTACCTGATGCTCCCTCATGCCTTAGTTTAGGTCATGCACCCATGGAAACCCTAAATTTAATTTGGGTGGGTTGGGTTGTGTCGAGTGTGAGTGCCCATGCAAATGTGTTCGAGCGGGTCGGGTCTCCCAGGGTGGGTCGGGTCTTATCATGTGAGGGCACCCATGGAACACATGCCTATATAAAAAATGCTAAGTTGTGATCACGGGTGGGCCTTGTGCACGTTCTTGCGGCCCGTTTGCCCAACTCTCACTTGTGCCTTCATTTTGGTCATTTGAGGGCGCCCGTGTAAACTTGGTCGAGTGGGTTGTTTCCCGTGTAAACACATTCAGGCAGGTCGTTTGACATGTACACTCATTAGGGCAAGTCGTTTGCCATGTACACTCGTTTGGGTGGGTCATTTGCCATGTACACTCATTCAAGCAGGTCATTTGCTATGTAAACTCGTCCGGGTGGGTCGTTTGCTATGTAAACTCATTCGTGTGGGTCGTTTCCCATGTAAACGCATTCCGGTGGGTCGTTGTGTAAACTCGTTTGGGAGGGTTGTTTGCAGTGTAAACTTGTTTGGGAGGGTCATTTGCTGTGTAAACTCATTCGAGCGGGTCGTTTGCCATGAAAACTCATTCGGGCAAGTCGTTTGAGGGTTCCCATTTAAACTTGTCCGGGCACGTCATTGGAAGGCGCTTATGTAAACACATTCAGGTGGGTCGTTTTCCATGTAAACTCATTCAAATAGGTCACTTGAGAGCACCTGTGTAAAATCGTTTGGACGAGTCATTTGAGGTTACCCATGTAAACTCATTTAGGTGAGTCATTTTCAGTTTAAACTCGTTCAGGCAGGTCATTTAAGGGCGCCCGTGTAAACTTGTTTGGGCAGGTCATTTGAGGGTGCCCATGTAAACTCGTTTAGGGGGGTCATTTGAGGGTGCCCATGTAAACTCGTTCAGGCAAGTCATTTGAGGTTGCCCATGTAAACCTATTCGGGTGAGTCATTTCAGGTCACCTACTAAACTCGTTCGTGCGGGTTGTTTGTCATGTAAACTCGTTCGGGCAGGTTGTTTGAGGGTGCCAATGTAAACTCATTTGGGTGGGTCATTTATGATGTAAAATCATTCGGGCAGGTCGTTTTCCATGTAAAATCATTCGAGTGGGTCATTTGAGGGAACCCATGTAAACTCATTAGGGAGGGTCATTTTCCATGTAAAATTGTTTGGGCGGGTCCTTTGAGGGCACCCGTGTAAACTAATTTGTGCGGGTCGATTGAGGGTGCCCCTGTAAACTCATTCGGTCAGGTCGTTCAGTGTGAGGGCACACTGATCCAGATTTAAACAGGAATTCCATAAAATACATAGATAACCATATACACAAAGATGCAAATGAAATAATTCTTCATTTCATTAATGGAAAATACCGAAATATGCTTACAACTAGAAATGGAAATAAACTAGCTAGGGCGATGGTAGCTTATCTCTGAGAAGAGATGTGGCGGCACATGCCTCTGAACTGTTCTAATGTGTACCAGAGGATCAAAGGCCTATTATTGTTGCGAAACAAATGGAACCCTTCACATTCCAAAACCTAACCCTAGAAGATGAAACGCCAATTTGGGCCCCGTTTTGGGTAATTGGTACATCAATTTCCGAGGTCGTAATTTGGCATAAGATTTCCCATTTGACGCATATGATAGCCCGTTAGAAAGATCTATCCGAGAACTACCACTTTAGGAAGGGAAACATCGGTCCATGGACCCATGTTGCCCCCAGATTTCCCAAAAAACTGTCGTTTAGGGCCTCAAAACGGCTCCAGAAGTTCAGGACCCGAAAAAACTGCTAAAAATAGTAAATTGTGCTACAATTACGGAAACTGAAAAAACTGAAAGAGACAGTTGCGGGGGTCCAAATGGGATAGGTGGGTGGCCACCAACATCCACCTGGATCATTCCTCCCCCCTTAGGAAGCAATGGTCCCCATTGCGTTGAGTTCCTCTCTGAAATGAGGAAGCTTCTGCTGAGCTGGGTTGTTGGTGAGCTATTCTGCAATCTCTGATGTGTCCAAAAATGGTGGGAAGCATGGTCGACGACAATCCACATTGAACACTCAGTGCAAGCGAAGGAATGGAGAAATGTTGCGCTTCAAAGCATTATTTCCCATAGCCTTGGTACTGGTGTAAGGATCATTTTAGAGTGGTCGGAGCTTCTGATGGGCTCTTGTAAGGCATTCGTTTTGCAGATGTAACCAAACTTTGTCGCCCACCAGAAACTTATGTGGTACCCCTGTGGGTGAGGAGAAGTTGTTCCTGTGTTCTGTCATGACTATATCCCTTTGCTACTACTACTGCTGCGTAGAGGAACCCTTTGCGGGGGTCATGGATGTAGCAACAATCTTCCCCTTACTTTGGGAGTGAACCATACATATGAATTTCCTGGTCTGGGAGATGAGCTTGCTACCTTTCTTAGCAGTGATCAAAGAAGTGGCGGTAGGTGGGGCTACCTCCGGTATCCTGTATAATGAATTACTCAAAGAAATAATGACAACACGAGGCCTTGACTCATACACAGCATGTCGCCTCCACAAGTATGGCTGGCCTAATAATACATCACAAACATCCAGAGGTGTAACATCACATAATACCTCGTCTGTGAATGGTTTGATGCTGTAGGGAAGGCGGCACTTTTGGCGAACTTTGAGATCTCGTCCTTCCTGAAGCCACCCGATACTGTACGGCTGTGGGTGTGGTGTAGTCGATAGGCCCAACCGCTTCAGGACCTCTGCTGAAATAAGGTTCTTTTGGCTGCCACTGTCGACAATGAATTGCAGCGGCGAACCCTTCACCCACATCTGTGAGTGGAAAAGATGTTCCCCCTCCTCTGGCACTTCGGGCTCATTCTTCTGGATCTTGGCAGTGGCAACAGTGGCACTGGGATCTGCATCAATGATCTGCTTCCCTTTGCCATTCCCCTTATCGGGTTCTGGCTTAGGGTCGGAACATGCATCTGATTCAGAAGCCTTCGACTCGGCCACCAACGACTGCTTGGTCCGACACTCACTTGTGTTATGAGTGGGACTCTTGTGGAACTCACACCACTTTCCTGTGTCCTTCTTCGGCTTCATGGTGTTGTTCTTTTCTTGTGGCTTCGACGGGTTGCCTTGGGTCACCCCGCCTTGGCTTTGTCCTTTGGTTTTCGAATTTGCAGATCCAAAGTCTCGATTCTTCTGTCTGAACTTTTGCTCAATTTTGACAGCATATCGGTATGTTGTGCCGAGTGAGGAGATGTTCAAGAAATCCATATCTTCTTGGATGTATCTGTGTAGGCAGCCACGGTATTTGAGTACTAGATGCAACTCAGAATATTTGATACCCAACTGTGTGCGAAGGGTATGAAAAATGTTTGTGAACTCTGGCACATCTTGGTCTCGTCCTTGCCGGAGTGTGGTCCATTTGATGTATTTGTCCTCATAGCTTTTGACAGGGTAGTACTGCTCCTTGATGGCATCTCCGGAAGTCATTCCAAGTGGGTGCGGCTGAAAATAATGAGCCTGTACTTTCATCCTTCTGCTCGCAGTAGGTTTCCCACCAGTCCTTGACGTGGGGGGATGCTTTGAGAAGAGCGAAAATAATCTTTTCTCGACTCGAAAATTCATGAACAGAAAAATAACCCTCTAGAAGATTTAACTGTTTATCTACGGCATCTGTGTCTATTTTACCCTCGAAGATGGGGATTTCAAAATTAACTTGTACCTTAAAGGGCGTGGTGTTTCTAGAGTAGTTACTGGAAGCTAATGCGTCACCTCTGGGTAGCCACTGAAGGATCTACGCAAAGCTATCCATCATCGCGTTCCTTTGCCGCTCGAGGGTTTCTTCGAGCAAGATTTTGATAGGATCTCCTGCCCCCTCGTCTTTGTTCTCATCTACCATGGGAGGCCGTCGGGATTTGCGAGGCTGGTCTTGCGAAGGTTCGACCAGTTCAAGCCCTAACTCCTTATATCCGGACCTCGTTGGGGACATGCAAAGAAAAACAGAGAAAAAGCAGACTGCTCTGATACCACTAATCTGGATTTAAACAGGAACACAATAAAATACAGAGATAACCATATACACAAAGATGTAGTGGAAATAATGCTTCATTTCACTAATGGAAAATACCAAAATATGCTTACAACCAGAAAAGGAAATAAACCAGCTAGGGCGATGGTAGCTTATCTCTGAGAAGAGATGTGGCGGCTACATGCCTCTGAATTGTTCTGAACTGTGTTACAATGAGGCTCGAAGGCCTATTTATTATTGAGAAACAATGGAAAACCCTTCACATTCCAAAACCGACCCTTAGAAGATGAAACGCCAAATTGTGGGCCCCGTTTTGGGTAAATTGGTACATCAATTTCCCGGGGTCGTAACTTTGGCATACGATCTCCGTTTGACGCGTATGATAGCTCGTTAGAAAGATCTATCCGAGAACTACCACTTTGGGAAGGGAAACATTGGTCCATTGAACCATGTTGCCCCCAGATTTCCCAAAAAACGTCGTTTAGGGCCTCAAAACGGCTCCAGAAGTTCAGGACCCGAAAAAACTGCTAAAAATAGTAAATTGTGCTACAATTACGGAAACTTAAAAGCTAAAAGAGACAATTGCAAGGGTCCAAATGGGATAGGTGGGTGGCCAACAACATCCACCTAGATCACACACCCGGGAAAATGAACCCATATCGAAAATGCTAAGTTGTGACCCAGGGTGGTTCTTGCGCACGTTTGTGCCTTGTTTTCTTGCCTCTCCATTAATCCTTCATTTCAGTCGTGTGTGGGCACCCATGTAAACTCGTTTCGGAGGGTCATTCACCATGTAAAATCGTTCGGGTGGGTTGTTTGAGGGTGCTCGTGTAAACTCATTCAGGATGGTCGTTTGCTGTGTAAACTCATTCAAGCGGTCCATTTGAGGGCACCTGTGTAAACTCATTATTGTGGGTCATTTTCCATGTAAAAATGATTAGGTGGGTCATTTGAGGGTGCCCATGTAAATTCCTTCGAGAGGGTCGTTTGCAATGTAAAATCATTCAGGCGGGTCATTTGAGGGCGCCCATGTAAAGTCGTTCAATCGGGTCATTTAGTGTGAGGGCACACCTAGGCACACTACCGCGTATCATAAATGCTAATTTGTGACCCAGGGTGGGCCTTGTGCATATTTGTGGTCCTCATCTGCTTGCCACTCCCTTGTGTCTTCCTTTCAGACGTGTGTGAGAGCCCATATAACTCATTCGGGTAGGTCGTTTGGCATGTAAAATCATTCGGGTGGGTCGTTTTCCATGTAAACTCGTTCAGGAAGGTCATTTAGTGTGTAAACTCATTTGGGTAGCTCGTTTGCCATGTAAACTCCTTTGAGTAGGTCATTTGAGGGCACCCATGCAAAATCGTTCAGGCAGGTCGTCTTCCATGTAAACTCGTCCGAGCGAGTCGTTTGAGGGCGGCCATGTAAACTCATTCAGGCGGGTCATTTGAGGGCACCCATGGAAACTCGTTTGGGCAAGTCGTTTAAGGGTGCCCATGTAAACACGTTTGGGTGGGTCGTTTTCCATGTAAACTCATTCGGGTGGTTCATTTGAGGGTGGTCGTGTAAACTCGTTCGGACGGGTTGTTCGAGGGTGGTTGTGTAAACTTGTTCGGGGGGCGGGGGGGGGTCATTAGAGGGCAGCCGTGTAAACTCGTTTGGGAAGGTCGTTTGAGAGCAGTTGTGTAAGCTTGTTTGGTCGAGGTGTTCAGTGTGAGGGCATGCCTGAGTACATGAACCCATATCAAAAACGCTAAATTCTGACCTGGTGTGGACTTGTGCACATTCATGTGGCTTGTTTGCCCGACTCTCCCTTGTGCCTTCGTTTGGGTCATGTGTGGGCATCCATGTAAACACATTCGGGTAGGTTGGGTCGTGTTGTGTGAGGGCTCCCATGTAAACTTGTTCAGTTGTGTCATGTCAGGTCGTGTCATGTGAGGGTGCCCATGTAAACTCATTTGGGAGGGTCATTTGCCATGTAAACTCATTCAAGTGGGTCGTTTAAGGGCGGTTGTGTAAACTCATTCGGGCAGGTCATTTGAGGGCAGCCATGTAAAATCATTCAATCAGGTCGTTTGAGGGCATCGGTGTAAACTCGTCTAGTCTGGTCGTTCAGTGTGAGGTCGTGCCCGGGCACACGAGCTCGTATCAAAAATGTTAATTTGTGACTCAGGTTGGGCCATGTGCATGTTTGTGCATCTTATTTGCCTACCTCTCCCTTATGGCTTCATTTCGGTCATGTGTGGGCACCCATGTAAACTCATTTGGGTGGGTCATTTGAGGGTGGACATGTAAAATCGTTCGAGCGGGTTGTTTGAGGGTGGCCATGTAAACTCGTTCGGGTGGGTCGTTTGAGGGCATCAGTGTAAATTCGTTTGGTTGGGTTGTTCAATGTGATGGTGCACCCGAGCACATGAGCCTGTATAAAAAATTCTATGTTGTGACCTAGGGTGGGTCGTGTGCACATTTATGCAGCTCGTTTTCCAGCCACTCCCTTGTGCCTTCGTTTCGATCATGTGTGGGAACCCATGTAAATTCGTTCAGGTGGGTCATTTGAGGGAGGTCATGTAAATGCATTCAGGAGGGTCGTTTTAGGGTTCCAGAGTAAACTCATTCGAGTAGGTCATTTGAGGGCAGTTATGTCAACTTGTTAAGGCAATTCATTTAAGGGCGGTTGTGCAAACTCGTTCGAGCAGGTTGTTTGAGGGTGTTGATGTAAACTTATTCGGTCATGTCATTTAGTGTGAGGTCGCGCTCAGGCACATGAGCTTGTATAAAAAATGCTAAGTTTTGACCTGGGGTGGGCCATGTGCACATTTGTGTAGCTCATTTTCCTGCCTCTCCCTTGCGCCTTTGTTTTAGTCATGTGTGGGCGCCCATGTAAATGTGTTCGAGCGAGTCATTTGAGTGTGGTCATGTAAACTCATTCGGGTGGATCGTTTGAGGGTGGTTGTGTCAACTCGTTTGGGCAGGTCGTTTGAAGGTGTCAGTGTAAACTTGTTCAGTCAAGTCATTCATTGTGAGGGCACACTTGAGCACATGAGCCTGTATCAGAAATGCTAAGTTGTGACCTGGGGTGGGTCATGTGCAAGTTCGTGTAGTGCGTTTGCCCGCCTCTCCCTTGTGCCTTTGTTTTGGTCATGCATGGGCACCCATGTAAACTCATTTAGGGGGGTCATTTGAGGGTGACCGTGTAAACTCATTTGAGTGGGTCATTTGATGGTGCTAGTGTAAACAAGTCCAGTTAGGTCGTTCAGTGTGAGGGCGCGCTCGGCACATGAGACTGTATCAAAAATGCTAAGTTGTGACTCGGGGTGGGCCTTTTTCATGTTCATGTCGCTCATTTTCCCGACTCTCCCTTGTGGCTTCGGTTGGGTCATGTGTGGGCGTCCATGTAAACTCGTTCGGGCAGGTTAGGTCATGTCAAAGAGGGCGCCCATGTAAACTTGTTCAGACATGTTAGGTCGGGCTGTGTCGTGTGAGGGCACCCGTGTAAACTCATTTGGGAGGGTTGTTTTCCATGTAAAATCGTCTGGGTGGGTCGTTTGAGGGCAGACATGTAAAATCGTTCAGGTAGATCATTTGAGGGTGGCCATGTAAATTTGTTCAGGCAGTTCATTTGAGGGTGCTAATGTAAACTCGTTCAGTAGGGTTGTTCAGTGTGAGGTCACTTCTGGGCACACGAGCCCATATCAAAAATGCTAAGTTATGGCCTAGGGTGGGCCATGTGCACGTTTGTGCAACTCGTTTGACCACCTCTCTCTTGTGATTTCATTTCGGTCGTATGTGGGAATCCATGTAAACTCATTCGGTCAGGGTGTTTGAGGGCGGTTGTGTAAACTCGTTTAGATGGGTCGTTTGAGGAAGGCCATGTAAATTCGTTTAGGTTGGTCGTTTGAGTGAGCTTTTGTAAACTTGTTTGGTCAGGTCATTCAGTGTGAGGGCACACTCAGGCACATGAGCCCATATAAAAAATGCTAAGTTGTGACCCAGGGTGGGCCGTGTGCATGTTCATGCAACTTGTATGTCGGCGTCTCCCTTGTGCCTTCATTTCTATTGTGTGTGGGTACCCATGTAAACTAGTTTGGGCAAGTCGTTTGATGATGGCCGTGTAAACTCATTCAGGCAGGTCATTTGAGGGCATCAGTGTAAACTTGTTCAGTCAGGTCGTTTAGTTTGAGGGCATGCCCGGGCACACCAGCTCGTATCAAAAATGCTAAGTTGTGACTCACGGTGGTCCTTGTGCATGTTCGTTCATCTTGTTTTCCCATCTCTCCCTTATGCCTTCATTTCGGTCATGTGTGGGCACCCATGTAAATTCATTTGGGTGGGTCAAGTTGGGTTGGGTCGGGTCATGTGAGGGTGCCCATGAATTCTTGTTTGGTTGGGTCTGGTCAGGTTGTGTTCGGGAGCACATGTAAACTCATTCGGGCGCGGTTTACTTTTTGTGTGAAAAGTGGGTTGGTAATTGAGATGTTTGTTTGGGTTTGCCAGAAGGATGGCACTGGGTCATTTGTAAGGTGGCTAATTTTCTTTTACTCTCCATACCCACTCAGTAGCACACGAGTAGTAATGTTGGCCATACTCGTCTTGGTCCCTCGATTGGATTTTCGTGTGGAAGGTGGGGTTGGTAATTGAGTTTTTTTTTTGGGGGGTTTTCCTAAAAATGGCCTTGGTTCATTTGTAAGGTGGTCGATTTTCTTCTTCTCTCCATCCCCACTCAGTAGCACATGAATGGTAATGTTGGCCACGCTCATCCCGGGAGGCATATGTGAAGCATTTTCCCCTTCTGCTCTCTAATTTCTTGGAGTTGTATGGGTTGTTGTGGTGTGGATCCCTGGCTCGCCCTAGTCCCTCGTGCCCGTCCAAATGATACAAGTGATAGATTTTCTTTTCGTGTGAAAGGTGAGTTGGTAATTGAGTTGTTTTTTTGTGTTTACCTAAAGAATTACCTTGGGTCATTTGTATCATGGCTGATTTTCATCTTCTCTAAATCCCCACTCGGTAGCACATGAGCAGTAATTTTGGCCATGCTCATCTTGGGAGGCATATGTGAACAATTCCCCTTATTCTCTCTACGTTCTTGGAGTTGTATGGGTTGTTTTTGTGTTGCTCCCTAGCTTGTCCTAGTCCCTCTTGCACATCCAAATGATACAATTGTTAGGTTTTATTTTCGTGTGAAAGGTGGGTTGGTAATTGAGTTTTCGTTTTCTGGGGGTTTGCCTAAACAATGGTCTTGGGTCATTTGTAGGGTGAATGTTTTTTTTTCTTCTCTCCATCCCCACTCAGTAGCACATGAGTGGTAATGTTGGCCATGCTATTCCCAGGAGGCATATGTGAACAATTCCCCTTCTTCTCTCTAAGTTCTTGGAGTTGTATAGTTTTTTTTGGTGTGGCTCCCTAGATCATCCTAGTCCCTCGTGCCCATTCAAATGATACAAGTGATAGGTTTTCTTTCCGTGTGATAGGTGGGTTGGTAATTGAGTTGTTTTTTAAGTTTTTCCTGAACAATGGCCTTCAGTCATTTGTAGGGTGGCTGATTTTCATCTTCTCTCCATCCCCACTCAGTAGCACACGAGCGGTAATGTTGTCCATGCTCTTCCTAGGAGGCATATGTGAACAATTCCCCTTCTACTCTCTAAGTTCTTGGAGTTGTATGGGTTGTTGTGGTGTGTCTCCCTAGCTCATCTTAGTCCCTCGTGCCCATCTAAATGATACAAGTGATAGGTTCTCTTTCTGTGTGAAAGGTGGGTTGGTAATTGAGTTGTTTTTTTGGGTTTGCCTGAATGATGGCCTTCGGTCATTTGTAGGATGGCTGATTTTCATCTTCTCTCCATCCCCACTTAGTAGCACATCAGCGGTAATGTTGGCCATGCTCGTGCCTATCCCTTGTGCCCATCCGAATGATAAAAATGATAATTTTGCTTGGCACTCCTTTGTGCCTTCGTTGTTGTGTTCCTAGATGGAAGCCCCAAAATGTTGTTGTACGTATGTTGCTATCATGACCCTCGATTGTTGCGAATAGAAAATTTTGATTGGGCTAGGCAGCCATGTGTGGCTCGACTGATTGACTCCTCTTTGTATTGTTCACCTCCTCCCTATTATTTGCGGAGGGGTTTTATTTTCATGTGAAAAGTGGGTTAGTAATTTAGTTGGTTTTTTGGGTTTTCCTGAAGAATTTCATTGGGTCATTTGTAGGGTGGCCAATTTTCATCTTCTCTCCATACCACCTTGGTAGCACATGAGCAGTAATGTTGGCCATGCTTGTCTCAGGAGACATATGTGAAAAATTCCCCTTCTGCTCTAAGTTCTCGGAGTTGTATGGGTTGTTGTGGTGTGGCTCCATGTGATGGCTAGCCTCTTCATTATTCAGTTGTTTATCGTGCCAGTTTCTTGTGCCTGTACTCTTTCTATGTTTTCATTGTCAATTGAGATGCATACATCATTTTTGGTTGTGTTGGCTTTGAGGTTTTGATAGATGTGGTGGCCCAAACGTTTGATCGAGTGGTTGGATTTTTTCTTGCATCTCACATGAATGATAGAATTTTGCGGTTGGAAATGTTAAGTCACAACATTGATGGGTATTTGTTGTTTCAATTGTGTATGCGATCATGGTCCAATGTGGAGGAATTTTGCTACGTCGATGGTGGGGACTATCTAGAAGAAGGATTTTGAGGTGGAACTCTTCAACCTCCCTCCTCTGCATGGTGGTGGCCATAGATGAAAAGTATCTATTGTACAATTGGTAAAGCTATGGGTAATCTCCTAGGTTGCCTGTACATAGGCTGCGTGTAGTGTGGAGCTGCCCGATCCCTCCTCCTGTTTGAATATGTTCTTGTATTGTGTAGCAAACCTATTGACTTACATTTATTTTCTTCCTTTGCCTTCACATCATGGTTGTCACAGGAGGTCAAGTGATTGAGGTCCACCATTGCTGCTATGCTAGTGGACTCTTAGGTGGCCTCAGTGCGGGGTGAGGAGGGTCGAGGGGAATTTCTAAGAGAGGTTGTGGGCTCAGTGGATCTTGTTTTATTTCCTTCCTTTTCCTTTGCATTGAGGCTACCTCAGGTGATCATGTGATCGAGGTACATCATTGCTTATGTCTCGGTGGACTCCTAGGTGGCCCTTGTGTAGTGAGGGGAGGGTTGGGGGGCATTTCTAATGGAGGTTGTGCGCTCAGTTTCTCTTATATTATTTCCTTCCTTTTCCTTTGCATCACAGCTGCCATAGGCGATCATTCGATTGAGATCCACTATTACTGTTGTCTGGGTGGACTCCTAGGTGGCATTAGTGTGGGGTGGGGAGGTTTGTATGGCCTCTCTAAGATATGATTTGCAGTAATATTTCCTTCCTTTTCCTTTGCATCGAGGCTACCACAGATGATCAAGAGATTGAGGTCCATCATTGCTCCTGTCTGGGTGGACTCCTAGGTGGCCTTAGTGTGGGGCATGGAGGTTTTTGGAGGCATTTCTAAGGGAGTGGGTGAGTGATCGCTCATTTTCTTGTTGGTTGGGGTGTGGTTGCAAACTCCTAAGTGGCCTTGATGCATTGTGACTTGGCAGGTCTACCCATTTTATCACCATGTCCTTGGCATGTTGTGTCTGTTCCCTTCTTAGGATGTAAGAGTTGCCAAGCATAAAAGTTTTACCTGATATTTTGATATCTCTTTGACTTGATGGGTGTTCAGGTTGGCTCTTGGTAAGAGAGCACCCAGAATACCCTTTGAAGTGGGAGGGTGCTATCTAGTTGCTCCTGCCAGTAGTCATATGCTTGTCTCAAAGATTAAGCCATGCATGTCTAAGTATGAACTAATTCAGACTGTGAAACTGTAGATGGATCATTAAATTAGTTATAGTTTTTTGATGGTATCCTACTACTTGGATAACCATAGTAATTCTAGAGCTAATACGTGCACCATGTCTTGACTCTTTGGAAGGTATGCATTTTTTAGATAAAAGGCCAGTGCGGGCTTGCCCACCTCTCAGGTGAACCATGATAGCTGGACGGATTGCACAACCCTTGTGCTTGCGATGCTTCATTCAAATTTCTACCCTATCAACATTCGATGGTAGGATAGAGGTCTACCATGGTGGTGATGAGTGATGGAGAATTAGGGTTCAATTTCATAGAGGGAGCCTCAGAAACAACTACCACATTGAAGGAAGGCCACAAGCATGCAAATTACCCAATCCTGACATGGGAAGGTAGTGACAAAAAATAACAATACTGGGCTCATCAAGTCTGGTAATTGGAATGAGGACAATCTAATCCCTTAATGAGAATCCATTGGAGGGAAATTCTAGTGCTAGAAGTCACGGTAATTCTGGCTCCAATACCATATATTTAAGTTGTTGTAGTTAAAAACCTTGTAGTTGGATCTTGGGTCATAAAGGTCATTCTGCCTACTTGGTGTGCACCTGTCCTTCCATCCCATTTGTCGTCGGCATGCTCCTAGCCTTAATTGGCTAGATCGCAGCTTCAATGCCGTTACTTTGAAAAAATTATAATTCTCACCTTCGGGACCAGAGTAATGATTAATAGGGACTATCAGGGGCATTCATATTTCATTGTCGGAGTTGAAATTCTTGGGTTTATGAAAGATGGACCATTATGAAAGCATTTTCCAAGGATGTTTTCACTAATCAAGAATGAAAGTTGGGGGCTTGAAAACGATTAGATACCATCCCAGTCTCAACCATAGATGATGCCAACTAGGGATCATCGGATGTTGCTCTAAGGACTCCACCAGCACCTTTTGAGAAATCAGAGTGTTTGGGTTCCGGGGGGAGTATGGTCACAAGGTTGAAACTTAAAGGAATTAATGGAAGGGCACCACTAGGAGTGGAGCCTCTGGCTTAATTTGACTCAAAATGGGGAAACTTACCAGGTCCATACATAGTAAGGATTGACAGATTGAGAGCTCTTTCTTGATTCCATGGGTGGTGGTGCATGGTTGTTCTTAGTTGGTGGGGTGATTTGTCTAGTTAATTCTGATAGAGAACAAGTCCTCAGCCTGCTAACTAGCTACATGGAGGTTACCCTTCATATCTAGCTTCTTAGAGGGACTATGGTCGTTTAGGCCATGGAAGTTTGAGGAAGTAATAGGTCTGTGATGTCCTTAGATGTTCTGGGCTGTACACGCACTACACAGATGAAACCAGTGAGTTTTTCTTCCTAGTTCGAGAGGATCAGGAAATCTTCTCAAATTGCATCATGATGGGGATAGACCATTACAATTATTGGTCTTCAACAAGGAATTCCTAGTAAGCACATGTCATCAACTCATGTTGACTACATCCCTACCCATTGTATACACCACCTGTCGCTCCTACCGATTGAATGATCCGGTGAAGTGTTTGGATTGCATCGATGTTGGTGGTTTGCCACTGTCGACATCATGAGAAGTTCAATGATCCTTATCATTTAGAGGAAGGAGAATTTGTAACAAGGTTACCGTACGTGAACCTGCAGTAGGGTCATTGATAGCAGGGGTTTTCTTTTTTGGTTTAGGTTGGGTGGGTTTTGATTGCAATGTGGGCCCGTGTGGTGTGTCTCTAGGGGAGCGGGTTTGGTGTTTTGAGGGAACATTGTTGGTTTCTTGTCTTGAGGTCACGCTTGTCTTTTCATGTGTGCCTACAATCCATGTTTATTCTTGTCCCACCCATCCTTTGTTTTTCTTCACCACCAATGTGTTTCTGTAGGGGGTTCGAAAGCTTCTTTCCTGGGAGCCCTCTCTGACGATCTATTCAGCGAGGCATGGTTGCTGCAATTGAGGTGCTTGGGTGATACAATGGATAAATTTAGACTCATTTGTAGTGGCAGTGCTCAATGTTTTGTTAGTTGGAAGGCATGGGCCAAGGGTATGGGCCTCCATAGTTGGTTCTCTCGAAAAGGCGGCAATGGTTTATGTGTTGCTTGGGTGAGTGTTTTTGGTGGTGGTTGGGTTGAGGGAGTGGTTGCGCGCATGCCTAGTAGCTCAAACCTTCCATGAGGGGAAATTATCAGGGTGGGCTCAATATGGGATGGATGAAGAGTGGTTCAACCCATTGGGCTGGCTACCCTAGTCCTCCCGACCGTTCGTCAATCTTCCCTCATGGAAGGGTTGGGTGTCCAGGTAGTGAAAAACCCCTCCCTCGGTCTAAGCTCCATCGAGATCACAATTTCCCCACCAATGGGCATGTGTTGGCATTCTTATCTCATACCTTTGTCATCGAGGGAATTCCACGTCCTCTCGTGAGCCACTTACCTTAAGGAAAGAAGCAGTGGGTTGTGTCCTTGTTTCTCCCTTTGGATTGTGGGTTTTTTTTTAAGACTTGGTAATTTCTCATTTTCGTGGTGTGCACTTTGCTGCCATCCCTCTCTTTAGTCACCTTGCACCATTGATGTATTTGTCACTCGTGGCTTTCTCTAGCATTGAGTGTCAGCCTGCGAGAACTCCTCTTTGGATTTTGATTCTTGACCCCCGTTAACTTTCTCGTTAGAAAGGTTGTTGGGTGTTTTGTACACGAAGGGGTGCAATAGTCAGGTGGGTTTGTTATTAGTGTATTTTTCGTTTGAAGCCTTGTGTTGGGTTTGGGGTGTTATTTACCTCTCAGTAACATGCTCCAAACACTGGTCTCATTGCGGCCCTCATATTTTCTAGTGGTCAAGTTTAGGTTGTGATTTGTTTGCTTGGTTGTTTGATTTTTGTTTGTTATTTTGTAATGCTAGAAAGGATGTTGTGTCGTAATGTATATGGGATGGTGTGAAGAGGTGGGATTCTTTGATTGGGTGTCTTGTTTTCTTTCTTTTTGGTTAGGTAACATCTCCTTAGTGTGCTGTTGAGCCTCTCTATTTTCTTGGGATTTCTTTTTTCTTTGGTGTTGTTTTCTTCCCTTCTTCCTTTTGCCTCTATCATTTAAAGAGAAAAGGTGGGATTTTTGTGGATTGGTGTTTGGGAAGGACGAAAATTAGTGCACATTCTTGGGGTGGCCACCCTAGTCCTTCTAGATTGTTGTCCCCTATAGTTCCCCCCTTTTTGTGAAGGCACAAGTTTGGGAAGCTTGTTCTTTGTTTGAGCCTCCCCTTGTGAATTGGTAGCCACATTTGATATCTCTTTGTTTCATGTAGTTTTCTTCTTTTCTTCCTTTTTTCCCCTAGATTTACAAAGAAAAGGTGGGATTGTTGTGGATTGGTGTTTGGGAAGGACGTAAAGCAGTGAAATTTCCCAGGGTTGTCACCCTAGTCCTTCCAAATTATCGCCCTCTATAGTTCCCCCCTTTTTGTGAAGGCACGGGGTTGGGGAAGTGTGTTCCCTATTTGAGCCTCCCCTTGTGAGCTAGTAGCCACATTTGATATCTGTTTATTTCATGTTCTTTTCTTCCATTCTTCCTTTTGGCCCCTAGATTTATGGAGAAAAGGTGGGATTGTTGTGGATTGGTGTTCGGGAAGGAAGAAACACAGTGTGAACTCCCAGGGTGGCGACCCTAGTCCTTCTCGATCATTGTCCCCTACAGTTCCCCCATTTTTTTGAAGGAACAGGGTTATGGAAGCATGTTCTCTATTTGTGCCTCCCCTTGTGAGCCGGTAGACACTTTTTATATCTCTTTCTTTAATGTTGTTTTCTTCCCTTCTTCCTTTTTTCCCCTAGCTTTATGGAGAAATGGTGGGATTGTTATGGATTGGTGTTCGGGAAAGACAAAACACAGTGCGAGCTCTCAGGGTAGCCACCCTAGTCCTTCTCAATCATCATCTTCTTCAATTCCCCCATTTTTGTGAAGGCATGGTGCCTTGATGGCTTGTGCTTTGTTTGATCCTCCCCTTGTGAGATGGTAGCCATGTTTGATCTCTATTTATTTCACCTTGTTTTCTTCCCTTATTCCTTTTTGTCCCTAGCTTTATGGAGAAAAAGTGGAATTCTTGTGGACTGGTGTCATGGAAGGATTAAAATTAGTGCGAGCTCCCGAGGTGGCCACCCTAGTCCTTCTCGATTGTTTTTCCATGCATTTCCCCCTTTTTGCAAGAGCGTGGGGTTCAGGAAGATTGTTCTCTGTTTGATCCTCCTCCTGTGAGGGGGTAGACACCTTTGTTTCTCTTTCTTTCATGTGTTTTTATTCCTTTCCTCCTTTTCACCCTTAGCCTTACATTTCTCATCGGGAGTGCCCCTATTTAGAGTTGTGGTGGATTTATCAGTTATATGCGGAAACGACTCTCAACAACGGATATCTAAGATTTTATTATGATGAATAACGTAGTGAAATGTGATACTTAGTGTGAATTGCAGAATCTCATGAATCATTGAGTTTTTGAACGCAATTTGCACCTGAGGCCTTGGTCGAGGGCACATATGTTTGGGCTTCACATCCCATTCAAACGCACTCCCTTCAATATGTTAGGGAGCAGCGAAGCTGCTCATCCATGCCCAATGTGGTGCAGTTGGCTGAAATACCTCAAGCGATGTTTTGTGGCATGCTCAGGCGAGAACACCTATTGAGATTAAGCATATAATTAAGTGGAGGAAAAGAAACTTACAAAGATTCCCCTAGTAGCGGCGAGTGAACCGGACAGAGCCCATCATGAAAATCAGGTCGCAATGTCACCTAAATTGTAGCCTGTAGAAGCGTCCTGAGTGGCAGACCTGGGCCAAGTCCTTTGGAAGGGGGTGCCTGAGAGGGTGACAGCCCCATCAGGCTGGTACCATGCCACATCACGAGGTGTTGTCAGCGAGTCAGGTTTTTTGGGAATGCATCCTTAATTGGGTGGTAAATTCCGTCCAAGGCTAAATACGGGCGAGAGGCCAATAGTGAACAAGTACCATAATGGAAATGTGGAAACGACTTTGAAAAGAGATTTAAGGAGTTATTGAAATTGATGGGAGGGAAGTGGATGCAGCTTGTCGATGCATCTCAGTCACATGTAGAATGGCTTAGGCTGGTCCGCCAGTCAACTTGAGGTGCAAACGAACATGGGCTACTGCATCATCACAAGCATGGGTGGATTACTACATGTCGGTTTAACATTACGGTGGTTGACGAATGAAGCATGCACCCTTGTGGAGGGTGTGTGCACCTGTGTGCTCGTGGTGTTGATTGGCGGTCTTTCCATTCGACCCTTCTTGAAACATGGACTAAGGAGTGTAACATGTGTGCAAGTTGGCAGGTTTGAAAACCTGCGAGGTGCAAGGAAGCTAACGAGTGAGATCCTCTCTCTCGAGGGCTTCATCGTCGACTGACCTTGAGCTTATGTGAAGGGTTCAAGTGTGAGCACACTTGTTGGGAAATGAAACATGGTGAACTATGGCTTAGCAGGGTGAAGCCAGAGGAAACTATAGTGGAGGCTCATAGTGATACTGATGTGAAAATCATTTGTATGACTTGGGTATAGGGGTGAAAGACTAATCAAACCATATAGTAGCAAGTTTCCACCAAATATTCCCTCGGGATAGTTGGAGCTCACATGCAAGTTTTATTAGGTAAAGTAAATGATTATAGGGATTAGGGGTGTAATGCCCTCGACCTATTCTCAAACTTTAAATAGGTAAGAGGGTGCGGCTACTCCATTGAGCCATGCCATCGAATCGAGAGCTCAAAGTGGGCCATTATTGGTAAGAAAAACTAGTAATGTAGGATGAACTAAAAGTCTAGCTATGGGGATGAATTTCACACTAAGCTAGACCCCACAAAGGGTGTTGGTTGATTAAGACAGAAGGACAATGGTCATGGAAGTTTAAATCCGCTAAGGAGTGCGTAACAACTCACCTACCAAATCAACTAGCCCCAAAAATGGATCCATTGAGATTCAGCCCTTGGTCACCTAAATTTAGAGCTTCACTCTTGTCACACCTTATTCAAACAAATCTGGATAGCTCTCCCACTCTTGTGCCTTTACCTCTTCCTCCAAATGCCAATTTTTTATTGCTCAAATCTCCAAAATGATTTGCTTGGGGGTAGGAAGTTTTGGGTTTCGATGTCAAGATGGAAGAGGCATCGAAGCCTGGGAAAATTAGGGTTTCCATGTCATGTCCCAGTGCCCAAAATTTGGGGTTTCCATGTAGCACCCTCTGCCCAAAATTTGGGTTTTCCATGTAGCACCCCGCTGCCCAAAATTTGGGGTTTCTGCATTGTGATGGAAGAGACACCCCAATCATGGGAAAAATTGGGGTTTCCATGTCGTGCCTTGGTGCTCAAAATTTGGGGTTTTGATGTAGCACCCTTGCACCCAAGACTTGTTGTTTCTGAATTGTGACAGAAGAGGTGCCCCAAGCACAGGAAAAATTTGGGTTTCCATGTCGCACCCCAGTGCCTGAAATTTGGGGTTTCCATGTATCGCCCTAGCGCCAAAAATTTGGGGTTTCTGCATTGCGACAGAAAAGGCACCCAAAATTTGGGGTTTCTGCATTGCGATGGAAAAGGTACCCAAAATTTGGGGGTTTTGCATTGCGATGGAAAATGTGCCCAAAATTTGGGGTTTCCATTTCCCGCCCCAGCGCTCGAAATTTGGGATTTCCACGTTGTAACGGAAAAGGTGCCCAAGCATGGGAAAAATTGGGGTTTCCATGTCATGCCCCAGTGCCTAAAATTTTGGGTTTCCATGTCACGCCCCTGCACATAAATTTGGGGTTTCCACATCATGCACGATGCCCAAACTTGGGGTTTATATGTCTAACTCCAGCACCCAAACCTGTGGAAACTTGGGGTTTCCATGTCGCACCCAAGCCTGGGAAACTTGGGGTTTCCACGTCATGCCATGACCGAAACTGGTAGCACCCAAGTCTGGGAAAACTTGGGGTTTCCATGTCCTGCCATTGATGGAACTACAAGTTTCCATATTTTATGACATGATGGAAACTTGGGGTTTTCAACAAAGCTCCAAGCCAACGAACTTGGGGTTTCCATAACGATGGAAACTAGCTCGCAAGTCTAGGGAACTTGGGGTGTTTCGAAACCGTAGCCCAAGTATAGGGAACTCGTAGTTTCCATGTCGCGGTGCAGTCAGATCCAACAACAAAAACCACCCAAGTTTGGGAAACTTGGGATTTCAATCTCTCCCCCTGGCGCGAGGAACTTGGGGGTTTCCATTTCATGACACACCCTCAATTATTCGAGAGTCTGTGGAACTTCGGATTTCCATGTCATGGGTCAACAAAAAGTTGCCAAAGTCTAGGGAATTCAATGTGTCCATTTCATAACACGATGGAAATTGCTACCCAACTTAGTGGACAGTGTTGGGTTGTGTTATATTCTTTCCACATAGTTAACAGGGGGTTTGAGGGGTACCCGTAACCCCACTTTATGGGGTCCAGGGCAACGCCCCGGAAAATTTTGGTTTTGGACCCTATG
>APFE031668541.1:261460-323393 GCA_000404065.3 Pinus taeda
GCAGACAAGGCTCCAAAGGAGAAAACAGAAAAATCGGAAACCAATGACGAAAAGCGCAAACCTAAATATCCTTGTCTTATTTGTGAAGAAGATCATTATAAAAGAGATAGCCCTCATTGGGCTGAGGTTGTGAAAATAGTCAAAGGTTCCCCGACTCCTACTGTTTTGAAAGATCCATTTCCAAAGCAGAAGACTAAAATGATAGGTTCTTCCACAAGTGCCAGTGAAGAACCCATTTTGATGATGTCTCATGTGAGGATTGCGACTCGATCGCAAGATTATGGTAGTAAGAATCCTGTTGATGGCAAGGAAGCAGAATCTTCTCACTCTAACCCATCAACCTCAGCTCCTAGTTCCGGTCCACTACAAATCGAGAAACCTAACCCTGTCTTGGTAATCAAACCGCCCGCCAAGGGTATACTTCGAAAGTCTGCTTTCAGTCCACATGCAAGAGCAGCTCAGAATTATAACATCGTTGAGGATTTAGCTGTTTCACCCTCAGCGATGTCGGCTCTGGAAGTGCTGCAATCATGCCCAGCACAAAGAAAATTACTTTTTTCGTCTATCGGAGCTGTTGATATTCAGGATCCGAACCTGATAATCTTTGATCTAGAAAATAGTACACCGCGTTTACCTCATCAGATGGCTTTCCAGATTCCAATGATAGTCAAAAACAGGCATGTTCATAGGATTGTAATTGATGAGGGAGCTTCCACGTGTATTATGTCGATTCAGTGTTGGAAATCGCTTGGTTCTCCTTCACTGAACCAATCCCCTACCATCCTTAAGGCCTTTGATGGCCGTGGGTTCCGTCCGTTTGGTATTTTATAGGATTTGCCTATAGAGGTTGAAGGAAAAACCGTTAGTCTAGATGTGGAGGTGGTTGATGCCCCTCTAGACTACAACCTTCTTTTGGGTCGAAGTTGGTCATATGCTATGACAACAGTCATGTCATCGGTATTCAGAGTAATTAAGTTTCCATGATTAAGGAAGTCTAATGAATTATTGATTGAGAATTTCCCTTCTTATCTAATTTCTATAATGAAAAATGGAATCTCTCGGTGTGGTAAAACAAAAATAGATGCAATAATACATAAGCATAGTTAAACACTCAATCTGTTGAAAATTTTTGAAATTGATCATGGATTGTGTCTGCTAGAAACTGGCTATAGTGGAACATGATAGAAGGCTTCTCTCTTGTGGAAACAACTATCAAAAAACCAAGGATAGGCTCATCAACCCACTGATCAGATTGATAGCCTAAAAGGCATGATATTAATGAGACAATCTTCTTGGTCATGTGTGGAAACATAGAAGATGGGTAAGGTGGATTATTTTTAGGTAGCTGGACATCTTTCGATAGGAAAATATCAGACATTTGTCTCTCTATTGGGAGGTAAACTTCTAGTTAATTTCCATGAGATAATCTACTACAAATGTGCTTAGCGAGTCATTGTTTGGGATATGGAGCATTTGGTTTATTGACTTGGGGATTACAGTGAACATAATGTCTCCATTCAGGGCCACAACTGCCCTCTAACCAGGGATATAGATGAATTCATCAAAATGGTGTGTCTAGGGAAAGATCAATTGAGGTAGGAGAGAATCCTAGAGACTTCGTTCATCACTCTAGTCCAAGAAGTTATCTTTTAACAAGTTGTGGAGTTATTACAGGGCGAACTCACAATTGGTTTCAATAATTTTATACTCCTGGTCCACCAAAGGTTGATGGTCCAGGTCTATGATTAGGGGTAACATAGAGTTTTCCTCTAATTTTAGATTTTCCCTTAGGGGCCATGGTAGAAGAAAAATAAACAGAGGATTTGAATTACCTATGAAATTGGTCAAAAAACTGGTATCAGAGGTGTAGACTTATGATTGGACAGATGCACGAGTCTAAGCAAGGATCCGAATCATTGTTGTAGTGGCAGGGTCTAGTTGATTAACATAACATTGTAGCAAATCTAGTACAATATCTTGAAAAGGAAAAGAAAAGGTGGATAGAAGGGAATTGTTGGGTTAATATAGCCCAATGGCACTTACCGTTGCAAATTAGTGTTTGTAGGTCCAGGTCCATTGTCACAAGGAACATACAAATATTAATTGGCAATGGTGTTACACAGTAATTTGTCACTGTCCTCATCTCAGTCCCTCTGCTGTGTCATGTGTCAAATAAGCATGTTCATATCTTCCCACCAATGTAAGAAGATTAAGAAAATGCTCTCTAATGCTGAAGATTGACCCTTTTTTACTAAGTTTATGCATCGTTGATAGTAAAACCTTAAAATCGACGATGATTCTCTATCATGCACTGTATTGTTGCGACGTCGTCGCTAGTCCCAAGTTCATGACTCACAACGATCCAGATTTGGTGAATTAGTTCAAACAGTCGGCCTTATGGATGTTTCTAGAGCTAGTTTTTGGCTTAGTTTGGGTCACCTTTCCTCCTCTAGGATGGTGGTTCCACCCCTTGTGCAACCTCCCTTGAGGATAAGCTCCCTCTCCCTCATTCCATGGAGACTCCTTCTCCTATAAAATCACTCACCATTGCTATGATCTGCTGGTTGGATCTTTAGTTTTGGTAGTTCTTTTGGTTGGGTAGTGCTTCTAGTGCTTTTGAGTTTGATAGATAGCTGGTGTGGGTGTGACAAGTGTGGGATTGTTGATAGCTTGTGGAAAGTTATGGAGTTCCCTTAACTTTGTGTTAAAACTTATGAGTGAGAGAGAGACATTGTATGTTGGGATATTCATCCTTGAAGAGTGAATTCTTGAGAAACATACTGGCAGGACCCTCCGAGAAGGCTTACGACGTCAAGACTTAGTTGTAAGCTTGCTCTTGATTCATTACTAATACAATCAATGATGTTTTCCTATGTCTTGTATGTAATTTACTTGATAGCTCATGACTTCTTGACTTTGTGAGTAAATAGATCATTGTTGTTTCTCGATTACGTGCTTTGTTGTTTTTCCTTTGTGTTGTTTTAGGTTAATCACTCATTAAGGAGAAGGAAGTGGAAGTTGGAGCAGTGCAACAAAACTTCATCGACCACCAGTTGAGGTAGGCCTCCAATGATGAATGTTTAAGGAAATCAATTGTTGATCTATCTTTGTTCTGACTAGACCCACTCTAGGGCTAGAGGGGTTGCCTTTGTCCACAGAGGGAACACTTTCCTGCATCACAAATGGTTTAGAAATGATGTGGTGGGTGGCGAGGTGGGAACAGTGTATTGGGAGAAGTCAGGACGGGTGGGCCACTTGGCGGATGGTGAATGGAGTGAAGATGGAAGGTCAATAATCATATAGTGGGAGTGAGTGTAGAAGGTTGATGACTATGAAGAGGGAGAGGGATAGTTGTTTTTGAAGGGGGAGAGGGGTAATTAGTGGTTTTAGGTGTGGGGGTGTGAACAATTTCGGAGGCCATCATGTAGCATGGGAGATAAAAGGGGGAACCACTTTTCATAACTACCCCTCGGTTAACCATTGGAAGGATTGGGGGGCGGGGGTCCGAAGGTCATCACCCACCATTAATATGGGTGGATGAGATCTCATCCATCCGATGTTGAGTGCTTTTTACTCGAAAGATGACAAAATGTCCCATCGCCTTACACTTTATTTAAAACCATTATGCATATTCGCGCTTTAAGCATATAAAGTGGGCTTTATTACACTAACTTAATTAAACCACAATTAAAGGTGTAATTTAGGTAATCAAGCCTAACTAATCTAATCAAATCATAGTTAAGCCATGATTAAACACTATGACTAACCCATTTTATTATGCCTATTGTAATTTAACCACAGTTACATTGTGTGGTTACTTATTCTTTTGTTTGTTTTTTGGTCAAGTAAGAATGGAGTTTTCTATTAACCTAAACAAGTACATTACATATTTTACAAGGTAAACCAAACTTCCTTGTGTTTACCAAAAAATGGTCCACACAACTTATCTGAACTGGAATTGGCTTTAAACCTTTAAAACTCAGAACCATCCCCACAATTGGGTGATATGGCTAACATAGATTATACACAAAAACCAACCCGCAACCCATAATGTCATATTTCAAAATTATCACATTCGCTTCCATAAAAAATGGCAGGTCCACATTCCCGATACATTGCCCTCCCATTGCACTCACTGACCCCGATCACCAATTAGCCTAACATCCTCCATCCAACTAAATCAACAATCAACGGCTAATGTTGAATCATATATTCGCATCCAACCTTCCACTTGCACAATTGACCCTCCATCGTTGATCTACCCTTCGTGGATCTAACGATCCATGAAAATTTCGGGTGGAAAAGTAGCTCGAGCAATACCCATCCGAAAAGTGATATCCTCTTATCTCTTTGCTGCTACATGTCACTTGAAGAGTGGAATCGGAAGCCTTCCTTGCAATACCGTTTACCACTTAGATGCCTTTTGAAATACCACTTGTGGTATGAGAAACCACTTCCTCCCAAATCAACTTGTGTGCTCTTCTGCCGAGTGATGACTGTCGATCCAACCCATCAGATGCTTCCCAGTCCTTCCTCCCTACACTATTGATCTTTTGATTTTCGATGAATTTTCTCTTAAACCCCAATTTCTTTGCTTTTCATTGAATCAATGTGTCGCCATTGATCTATACAGTGATCAATGAAACGACAAACTTGCAGCACTTCCATAATTGGTCCTCACGCCACTGCATCCTTGGTCTTCCTCCGCTGATCTCAACCTTTCCCATTGTTCCATATCTTTGGTAGCCTGATAGAGACAGTCCTCTAACAGTTTTCCTGTGGATAACAACTCCCAGACATGTTGGGTGTCCCTCTCCTTATTAATCACTCCTTCGTTCGCCAAACAATCTGTTACCATGTTATCTTTTCTTTTCTCATGGACAAAGCTTACAGTTTTTAAGCTTTGCAGGTGGGAGTAGATATGGTGAAAGACTTACGAGAGCTTCTAGTGTTTTCACACATTATCCGGTGATGTACCATTCCATATTTTCTTGGCCACTCTAATAATCAATTTTGAATCTGCTTCAATGATGACATTATGTGAATCTAAATCCACCAATATTTCTAAGCATTGCTCTAGGGCCATGAGTTCTGCATGTTATTAGTGGCCTTCCCCATGTGGCCATGAAAAATCTTCTTTATTTTCCCCTGTTCATCTCTTATAACACCTCCAAAACTAGCTAACCCTGGGTTGCCCTTAGATGCTCCATATATAATTGACCTTTAAGAAACCAAATAGAGGAGGCTTCCAAATGTTTATATCTGAGTTTATTTGCCTCACTCCCTTGATAATTCCCTGTGGGCTTATGGACCGGAGACCCAACTATAGTAGAATACCCTCATATTGGGGCAGAGGAGGGTCCTTAGGAAGTGTCCTCAACAAGCTACTAACTATGTCTTTGAGCTGCCTTAAAATTTGGTCAATTATGTGTTGGGGCTTGCTAGCTTTTTTCTTGAAGATCTGACTATTACGCTCTTTCCAGACATTCCAAATGACAAATCCTGGAACTACGGGCCAAGCTTTATTAATAATTTCATTCCCTGAGATGTTTTTCCTCCAATTCTTCAAAGTGTTGGAGATGTTGAGTCTATCTCTATCAGTGTTCCTAAATATTGAGGCCACCCATTCCCACATGATGGAGGTGAAAGGGCAGAGGTTGAGAAGGTGATCCATTTTCTCCTCTTGTGAACCAAAATGGTAACATTTGGATGGTCCATTGAAGCATTTTTTCAGGATATTTTCCCAAGTTTAGATTTTCCTATGATGAACTAGCCAAATAAATAACTTTATTTTCATCTAGTGGGGGCTCTGCCAAATATTCTTCCAAACTTGATTAGGATTTAGATATTTAAATCCTGTTACTACTTGTTTAGCTTCTTTGAGGTTAAAGTTTCCTTCAGTGTTCTTTCCCCATCTTAGTTGGTCAGGAAAGGATGATACTAGAATCCTCCTATGCTCTAAATCCTGGGTAAGAGATTCTGCCTGGGCCCTCAGAGGACTCTCTTCACTGTGGCCTAAATCCTTCCAAGCTCTCCATTTTCCATTGTTCCTTTCTTGGTCCTAGAACTCTTTTACCATAAGTAGACCTTTGTTGTTTGTTTCATTCTTGAGAGCTGCTAATTCATCCTTATACAAATTAGGTTCCTGCAGCCAGTTGTCCTCCCACAATCGTGCTAGATTTCCAGCTCGAATTTCCCAAAAACTATGTTGCTGAACAATACTTTTATCTTCTCAAGCAAGGTTCCAAATGTGGGAGTCCTTAATGTGCCCTGACATTCTAATGTTATCTTTCTCCTGCCACTTCTTGGCATATTTTTGTTTCCAAATCTTAGCCCAGGGAGTTGATGATTCCTTGATCCATCTCCACCAGAGTTTAGCTCTTGGAACCTTGCTGATTGTTTCAGGATCATTAAGCCCCAAGCCACCGTGGCTCTTAGGTTTGCAGATCTTGTCCCGGTCTACTAAAGCCCATTTGTTTTTCTCTTCTCCTTTGCCCAACAGAAACTCACTTTGTATGCTCCTGATCTGCTGCTTAACTCCTTTAGGAGCAGGAAGAATTGATAATATGAATATAGGAGTTTCCTATAGGACAGCCTGTGTGAGGACTAGGCGTCCCACCAAGTTTAAAGACCTACAAGTCCATTTTCAGATCTTGTCCTGCAGTTTATTTATAATTTTCCCCCACACTTTCTTTCTTAGAGGTTTATCTATGAGAGGTATGCCCAGATACTTGGAAGGTAGTTGGTCCCTTTGAAACCCAAGAATTCTGGTGATATTTCTTTGAATGGCAATGTTAGTGTTAAAGAAAAAAAATTGATTCATTGGGGCTTACCTCTATGCCAGTAGCCATAGAAAAGTCATTCAAAATTTGTTTCATCATTCTAGCTTCCTTGACTGTAGGTAAGCCATGCAGCATTGTGTCATCCACAAATTGTTGATGTGTGTTTTCCACTCTATCCAAGGTGAGTTTGATGCCATGGATTCTTCCTTCAGCATTAACCATTTTAATTTCTCTACCAAGCCCTTCCATCATGAGAACAAAGAGGAAGGGTGAGATCGGATCCCCTCGTTTGAGACCTCTGGAGGGTGTGAAGAGTCTTGAAGGAGCGCCATTAAGCAGGATGGAGAAAATAGTCATGGTAACTAGTGCCATAACCCATCTTATCCAGTTTTGGCTGAAGCCATAGGATTTTAGAACTACCCTTATATAAGACCAGCTTAACTTGTCATAAGCTTTTGATAGGTCTATTTGAATGATCATATGAGCTTGTTTGTTGCTTTTGAGAGAGTGTACCACCTCATGAGCTTGGATGATATTATCGAGGATTTGTCTTCCTTCCACATAGCCTATTTGCTCCTCTGAGATGAGAGATGGTAAAAGGGGCTTGATTCTATTGGCGGTCACCTTGGAAATAATTTTATACACCACATTACATAAGGTTATGGGTCTGAAGCCATCCATAGTCAAGGAATTTTCCTTTTTTGGGATCAAAGCTATGAAGTAAGCATTAAAAGCCTTCAGAACCTTTTTGGATCTTCTTGAGTCTTCCACCACCTCAAGGATAGCCTATTTGATTGTTTTCCAACATGCTTTGAATAAGTCTACATTGAACCCATCCAGACCTAGAGATTTTCCATTTTTCATTTCATTGATCACTTCACTGACCTTCTCTTCTAGCACTGACCCGTTAAGATTGTGGTTATCTTCTCTGGTAACCAGCTGAGGGATGTATTGAGTGAAATGTTGATGAACCCGGATCTATCCCCCAGAGGCTCCTCTGCAATACTGAGGAAATGTTGTACAAAGAGAGATTCCATGTCTTTGTGAGAGATGATTTCTCTCCCTTAAGAGTCTTTGAGATTTGTGATTCTGTTGTGTGCCCTGTGATCCATTGTGGATTTATGAAAGAACTTCATGTTTCTTTCTCCCTCTCTAATCCACTGTATCCTTGACTTCTATCTCTATAAAATATCCTCTTGCAAGCACCATTCTTCCCATTCTTCCTGCAAAGAATCAACTAGTTTTTTTCATTCCTCTATAAAGCCCTCTGTGATGTTGATCTGATTGATCTCCTAGAGTTTCTGCTCAGCTTCTCTTTTGGCTTTGAAGATATTGACAAATTCCTTTTTGTTCCAATCGTTAAGCTTGGATTTGATATGCTTAAGTTTATGTTGGAGTAGGAACATTCTAGTGCCTTGAATGTTTAGATCCTCTTTCCACCATTTGTCAATATTACTGGGGAATTCAGGGTGAGAGAGCTAGGCATTCTCAAACCTGAAAGGTTTGTTTCTTGGTGTACCCATAAAAGTGGCTTCCAGTTGTATAGGCCAATGATATGAACCTCCAAAGGGAAGAATATAAGCTGTAATGATAGGGCCTGAGAGAAAGAGGTCCTCTGAGATAATAAATCTATCTAGTCTAGATGCGACTTGTGAAGCCCCTCCCATTTTGTTGTTCTAGGTGAAGGTCACATTTATTTTTCTAGTGTCCAATAACCCCATGTTTATTATGAAGTTCTGGAAGGTCATGGAGTCTCTGCCTAGCTATCTGATACCACCTTTTTTCTCTGTAAGAGATATTATCATATTGAAATCTCCTGCAATGATACATGGCATATTAGGGTGTCTTGCTTTTAGTTCCTCAAGGGAGGTGAGAATATTGAGTTTGTCTTCTTGCTTTTGAGGTCCATAGACATTTGTGATCATGTATATCTTCTTATCACTTAAATGTTGACAAAACAAAGAAAGATAGTTCCTAGATGCCTCAGCATCCAAGATTCCAAATTTTGTGGATCCCCACAGCGGTGAGAAACAACCCCCCCCCCCCCCCCCCCCCCCCCCACTGAGTTTTTTTCTTTAACCTCTATATACTCATACTTGATTAGTAATTTATTATGAATTTCTCTAATATTATCCATTGAACATTTTGTCTCCTGAATAAAATCCATATCTGGTTTTTCTTCTTTTATTCTAGTACTGAGATTTCTTTGTTTCCTTCTATTTCCTATGCCTCTAATATTCCAGGTTGTGAGATTCATTAAGAAAGGTTTGTAAAGGAGTAATTGGTAAGCTCTTTCATGTTACCTGAGTTAATCAATAGTTTCCCACATTCATTCAACAAATCCTTCTATCTTTTTCTTCCTCTTTTCTTACCTGGGTTCTTGGGAGATTGTGCATGTGTCTCCTCCATCTTTTTGAACCCTCTATGCTCCTAGCTTTCATGATTTCTTTTGACTCTAGTTCCCTTCATTTGTGATCTCCATAGGAAGAGTTGTTGAACCCTGTCATATTCATCTTTTGGTAGGGAGTCCACTCCTTTGGTCATTCCTTGTTCTAGAAAATTCTCTAGATCCAGATTTTCCCTATCTAGGATTTCCTACAGTTCATGATCCTTCATTCCTACCTCACTTGGAGTCATCTCATGGTCCCCATTTATCTCCATAATGTTTTCTATGATATCTTCCATGCTATAATCCCTTTCCTTCTCAGTGATAATGTTTTCCATTTCCTGGTTTGTTTCTTTATTTCCTTCTTCTTCTTCTAGGATCTTAAAGCTATTATAGCTTGGTTTTCTTTCCTCATTGATCTTCTTTTGTGGTCTCTTTCTACCTTTCCCTTTTCCCCCAACCTTGGTAAAACCCTCATGATTTTTATCCACAATGGTTTTCACATTCCTCTCGAATGTTGTTTGTTGGGCAATCTCTATATAGATGCCCATGCTCATGGAATTTGCAGCACCTAAATGGGATGTGCTCATAGTCCACCACCTGTACCCATTCTTCATCATATACTTCTAAAATTATCACATCCAGAAGTGCTCCAGATAAGTCCATTTCCACACAGATCTAGGCGAAGGAGGTGTATTCTCCTTTTAGAGTCGCATATGAGATATTTAGAAAATGCCCCAGTTTGTTTCATATTGTTTTCAACGATTCTCGTAACCAATAAACTAGAGTAAGGGAGTATAGTCTGATCCATACCAGTACTGATGAAAATGTCTCATGTTCCAAAACAAAGATCATTATCCATGGCCGCATGTAGAGGCCTGAAGCAACATAGAAATATGGTCCTCCTTCAAACACTTTGTCTTTATCCTATAGGCTTGTGAATACTACTGTGAAAAAGCCCTTCGATCCTAGATGAAGGTGGATTTCCCCCTTTGGATTCCAGTGGATCCTTATCCAGACATGAAAATCCCTCTCCGTCAACCATATTCCCATGAATTTACAGATGACCGCATGTTCCGTCATATGATTTCTATGCGCTTACAGCATAGGGTCACTCAAGATGACTCGAGGAATGGTGCTCAACTTAGGTTTTCATATCCCAGATGTCCTTATAGAAGTAGGTTTTTGACTGCTATCCCCTTTCTCCTTTTCCTTACTAGCTTCCTACTACTCCCCTTCCTATTCATGAGGTTTGTTTCCTCCCAATGTGTCCATGTTACTTTCCCATGTTGCCTTCTCCAGAGGTTTCTTGAAACGCTGCTTTCCCACGTCCTTGCTTATATCCATAACTACTTGACTGTAGGAGGGAGTAGCACTCCCCCTGCACGTCCTGCTATGGTGCCCAATGTCAAAACCCTAACCCTAGTTCAAGTTGTAGAGCCTCCCGCAAATGGTGTTCCGGAAAGTGTGCTTTTCAAATCTCCCTTAGCTCGAGATAATGAGGAGGTATGGTTAATTATTCACTAATCTAAACTAATGATATTTAATTAAGCCTAATCATGCTTAAACGGTGTGATTAAACCTCTAATCATATTTATCTAACTTCACTGTGGCATTTTGACTAGCAACACATTATTCAAAATTTCTAAGGTATGACTGATGCATTTTTTAATTTATTTTTTTTAGTGGCATTTAGACTTGCCGACTTATTCTTGGGGTATTTTGATCCTTTTTTATTTCTTATTTTCATTTTTTCATATATATATTTTTTGTATCCCCTTTGTTTTTTTATTCATTTATTTTCTTTACTTTTTTTTTCTATTTTTCTTTTTCTTTTTGGAAATACCTTGCAAAATGAAAGATTATTTACAACATCCCATATATAAAACTCAACAACTAATAATCAACTTATCCTATAAATTATAGGACTCTAACAATCATGACACTTGGATCTTTGATGTGAGGATACCTTGGTAGTAATGGTATCCCTAGCATTGCATATGCTTTTGTATTCTTCTTGGAATATTTCAAAGTGAGGTCAACCTTGTACCGATTGAAAAATTATGAATGCCTCCTGAGTAAAGAGGGAGTACTGAGAAATGTAACTATTATCGATCTTCATAATTTTACATGAGTCAAGATGTAATGTATTTGTCAAAAGAAAGAAAAATTATTGTAAAGAAAAAAATATTTAAGCATGGGTTTCATAATTCATTTTTTTTAGGTCAAGCCTCCAGTAAATCCTTCTAGGGTTATTTCAATAGTCATAATCAATATTTTAAAGACCCTTCTTGGGCTCCTTATATCAAAGAAGAAAAATATATTTTTGTCAAAGTAAGCCTCCATCCACCAAGTTGGTTCCATCTTCTTCTAGTCAGCCTCATTAAAGGAATATGTCTTTACACATAAAAAAGGGTATATATACAAGTGGTATTCGACCTATTGAGGAGAATCACATAATACATTTTTGAATTTTGATTTTAAGGAAGAATGAATGTGAGTTTTGTTTCCCTGGGGAAAAATTGCAATTTTCTATTAATTAAGAAAATTGCATGTTGTAGATGCATTTACAGCATATGCAGTAATTTGGGTCGTAGCCATATAAAAATATGCCTGTACAAAATTAACCACATGGCGTATAGAGTGACTATTCATGAAAATATATATACAAAAATATATAAACCAAGTACCGATAGAAATCGATGATAAATACTGCACATTAGGATCTATCAACCCACTCGTAAAACTGATCAATATAAGGCTGATGGTAGTATTGAAAATGATCTGCATCCTATTGCTATTGTATTAGCCATAACCCCCTGGGATGGAATGTTGATGCCTTAGATAACTGGTCGGCAGCTTGATTGCACTCCCTATAAATGTGTTGACAAGAATATAATGAAATTGCGATTTTAAAAGCATGAATTCATCCAATATATTCTAGAGAGAGTGCACATGACATGCCGATGTATTATTGAACGAGTTTATGCCGATTTTTTAATCTCCAAATATCTGAATATGTCTGCAATCATGTGTTAGTGCAAAAAGGAGCAAATGTCTAGGGGTGATCAGTTTAGCAAAATGATTAGTACCAATCCTGAAGCCCATCAGGATTTGGAAAATATGATTTTCATATTTGAGCAATAAAATACCCACCTCCCCCCCCACATCCTTGTTCTTTTGCAACACCATCAAAATATGCCCAAGAATTATTATGGTTTATGACTTCAGGTGTCACAACTTGGGCAAGTGGTAATTGTTCATCTTTTGCAATTTCATTATAGGTATTGATGATCTAGGCAATAGATAATGGCCAATGAGCAACTCTGTCTCTAAAGATGATATTGTTTCCATTCAACCAGATGGTCCAACATATAATCAGAGGGAGATAGTGATTTTTCTGATTCATGGACCCCTCCCTCCAATGATTCCAAACCTCCAGTGTATTTTGTCAGTGCCATCTGATAGTAATGGACAATGTAGAAAGTACTTGCTCCCATATATTGAACACCGTGGGGCAATGGAGAAAGAGACGATCATTGGTTTCCTTAGCCTAGTGACATAAAACACACCAAGAGGGACTATAAAAAGATCTTTTCATTAGATTACCCCTAGTAGGTGTCTTGTTCATTAAAAAATTCCACATAAACAGTCTAGTGCGGGGGGAAGATTTGAGCTTCCAAAGAGCATGCCACCAATCCATGAGCATAGGTGGCATGTGAGTGGCATGAATGATAGGATAACCTTATTTAGGTGTGTATACTCCATCCCCAGTTGGAGCCTAGATGAGTTCGGCATCACTCTCCTTGATGTGAACATGAGATACTGTCAGTGCATATATATATCTTGCCCATGCTTGGTGCCATTGTACAGGGATACCCAATAAATCAATCATTTTCCATGCTTGTACAAATATGGAAGTGTTCTCTAAATCAACAATATTGGCAATCATGTGAATATCTCTATTCTTAAGGAAATGAATAACATCAGGAGGAAGTCAGTACATCTTGCCATAGCTAGTCCAGGGATCCATGCCAATACGCACATATGTTCCATCTCTAATGTGCCATGCAAGGCCATTTGTGATAATGGTCAGGGTATGTAAGACAACTTTCTAGATCGTAGATATACCTGTTCTTTTCCATGTAGGTGGGAAAATCCAATACATATTATGTAAGGGACATATATATTTATAGTGTACCAGTTTGGTCCATAGATTGTGAGAGGTAAGTATACGCCATCCCATATTGGCAACAAGAGCATGGAAAAAAGAAAGAAGGTCTTTCAAACCCCATTCACCCCACATCTTGGGGAGTGCAATGTGGCTTCATCCCACCAAAGAAAAATATTTCCCTTCCTTGTCTCCATTCCAAAGGAATCTTTAGCATATATTTTGTATCTGTGAAACAATTCCTTTGGGAATCCAAGCCAGAGATATCTAATAAAATGGAGTTTCCTCAAGGACCGATTTAATACTAATCATCCTTCTCTAGATAAAAACATATGGTTTTAGTTCTGTAATGTCTTTTCAACCTTGGCCACAAGCCATATCCAGTTCGCAATTTTGTAACAGTGAGGTTTGATTCAAAAACCAAGATATTTGAGCCCAAATTCCAATTGTAGTCTCAAAAATGGAAATTTCTATAGAGCAATCCGAGTTTCCTGTGGAGTGCAAGCTACGAAGGTGATAGTGGATTTCAGCCTGTTAGATCCCATACTAGTAGTAGTTGAGAAGAGCAACAAAATATCATAGAATACAGAGGAATCCTTAATACCTCCATTGAGAAAAATGATCACATCGTCAACTAAAAGGAGGTGGGTGATAGTGCAATGATCAATTATCTTGATACCCTATAATCGCCCCTCCCTTCTAGCATGTATTATTAATGTACTAAGACCTTCCATAACAAGGAGAAATAGGAGTGGGGATAGAGGGAAGCCTTCTTTGAGGCCACGCTCATAATGAAATAAGTTGGAGGTTGAACCATTAATAAGGACACTAAAGGACACAGTAGTAATGCAACACATGATCCATTTACTGAAAGAGAGGGGAAAGCCTAAATGGGTGAGGAGTATTGTTATGTATAGCTAGCTAACCCGATCAAATGACTTGGAGAGATCAATCTTGAGGATGGCTCCTTTAAGTTGCTTCATCTTAATAGAGTGGAAGGCATCCCGGGCAGTACCTATAACTTCATGTATTTGTCGATTATGCAAGAATGAAAATTGCTCAGGTGAGATATAATTAGATAAAATATACTTAAGGCGATTTGCAATAGTCTTGTAGAGGAAGTTTCAAAGGGAAATAGGTCTAAAATGATTGAATGAGAGAGGAGAGACCACTTTAGGAATGAGGGAAATGAAAGTATATTTGATAGCCTCATACATGCGAATAATTTACCTGCAATCCTACACAATCTTGAGGAGATCCGGTCTGATGATGTCAAAAAAGGCTATATAAAATTCAACAGAACAACCATCTAGACCCAAGCTCTTATCCTTTTTGAACCATTTTAGTGTGCTTTCTAGTTTCCACACGGAAATGGGTTTAATAAGATCATCTGACTCATCTTGGTCAACAAAGTGAGGGAAAAGCCCAATAATTTGAACTATTCCTGCAAGTGTGGCCCCAGGGGAGGCCTTGAATAACTATTGGAAGTGTGAGTTGCCTAGATGTGCCAGTTGGTGAAAGGACTAAGAAAATTGAACGTCCTCGTAGGGCATTTTCCAAATAGTGTTGCTGGCACTTCTCCCCTTTGCATAATTATGAAAAAAAATGGTATTATCATCTCCATCCCGTAACCAAATAGCATGACTCCTAAGGCACCATGTTTCCTCATGATATTTGAGGATCTTGGATCTCTGAGTCTCTAGATCAATGAGAATGATTTATCTTCATGAGATGTGAATCTTCATCCCTACTCATCCAAGGGATCAGCCAACATGTTTTCAATGTTCCTAAGAGTTTGTTCTTCTCGGTCTCTCTTATCCTTTTCCCATTTGATAGATAATCCCTTTATCTCAAGGAGATTATGGCAGAAACCATTTGTTATGGATCTCCCCTAAGTAGGTGGGTGTGCATGCTAGCAATCGTTAACCAATTTGATGTAATCAGGTTCCATCAACCAAGTATAGTTGAATTTAAAGTGGGCCCTAGCCTTCGATAAGGGACCGGACAATTCTAGGAATATAGGAGAGTGATGAGAGACGCAACCAGATCCCATCCACTATCGATAATTAGACAAGGCTCTTACAAGGTGTTACTTGATTAGGAATCATTCTAATCACCTTGCCAGAGCTTCTCCTCCAGTTCTTCTATTGCACCAGGTGTGATGCAGGCAAGTTCCCTATGCAGACAGAGGGAACCCCTCTAGCCCTAGAGTGGGTCTAGTCACAACAAAGACATTACCAAAGAAAATTTCCTTAGAAAGTTGATGCCATGAAGGCTTACCTTCAAGTTGTCATTCGATGAAGTCCCTATTGTGTTGCTCCACCTCTCGTTCTTCTAATAACTTGTATCTGAAAACAACACACATAGAGTAACCATGAACATAATAGAGTACGACAAAACCTATCTACTTAAAGAGACAAGGAGCTTCAAGCTATCAATAAGTAATTTGACATATGATATAGGAAATAAGTTGTTGATTTGTATTATTGTAAATTAAAGTAGAACTTACAATCAAGCCTTGACTTCATAAGCCTCCTTGACGGTTCCTGCCAGCATGTCTCTGCAAGCATTCACTCATAGACTATCTCCCAAAATACAAATAACTCTCTCTTCTACCCAAAAGGCTAATGCTAGAACATTCTTACAATAAAAAAAGCTCCACTCAAAACCATCCCAAGCTAAGTTACATAAGAGGCTAATTCCACACTCTAGCAAAACTCTCTAGCTCTACTCTTGAATTCTGAAACTCTGAAGCTACCAAGCTGGCTGATCTTAGTCATGGAGGAAGTATTTATAGGAGGAGGAGCCTACATAAGAAATGGGAGAAAGAGCTTATTCCTTTTGAGAGGTTGCACAAAAGGTGGAACATGTTAGACTCTGTCTTGTATGTCAAATGTGAGATTGATTCTTCTTCAAAACCATGTTTTGAAGAAGAAATCATTAAATGTGTTTTTTTAGTATATGTATCAAATTCTCCAGCTCTTCAAAAGGCAGCAGTTTCATCAGCTCCTATCCCTGCAAGCTGACAAAGAAAAAGCCCTCATTCAAAATCAGCAAATTTACAAAAAAGGGAATTAGAAAACGGAGTTTGTCTAGCACTCCTTGGAAAGGTTGTTGGAAGAAATTGGAGCGGGGCTCCAAATAATCCTTGTCGTGTGAAGACCATTCCTCACCCAATTCCAGAAAAGAAGTGGTATCTTACACCAATAGTGGTGTCACTAATGGGTGGTCTGTTTCCCTTTGGGAGTATTTTCATTGAAATGTATGATGCGGGGGATCACATCAAATTTGGGTTACCCATGGCTTTTACTGCAACTCTTTTGTCTTAGATGGATGCTGCTTACCAACTAGGGGCAGCCCAGTCTTTCATCAGGTGGTGGAAGTTTCATAATCCATTTTTTTAATGCAATTGTTGGGACAAGGGTCCGAATTTTTGCCTGCTATTGCAACTAATATGGAAGATTCTCTGCAACCGCAGTCAACTCTGGGTACGATTTCTGGACAGATGGAGAGAAAATTTAAAAAAAATATGCAGCGTGGGTTTTGTGCAAAATTCCCTAAACTAGATGACTCGCGAGAATTTTTGAGAAATTGTAACAGATTTGAGATATTTGGTTAGTTTTCTGAAGGCTATTTTCACAGTTTTTAGTATGGTTGGTTTTTCAATATAGGTGTATCATTGATTGTTTTTATCTTATCAATTTATATGCTCATTGCCATCAATCACGCCCAACAAGTATCAAATTGTGCGCCCATGCCAAACAGAGAACATACAAGGGGTTTCTATCAATAATGATAATGAAGAATAGTGACCCTATCATGAGTTCATTTCCGTCTGCAGCCAAAGAATCAGATCCCTTAATTAGTTGTCAGATCTAGTTTTCCAGGCATTCAATCAGTCAAAAGAAGTTCACTTTCGCGAGTCATGGGAGAAGATGGAGCAGCACTCCTTCTCTGCACAGCTTGAAATCAAAAAGTTCACTTTCAATGTGATGGCAAAACAGATGATGAGCTTCAATCATGGGGAGCTTGAGATAGATGATCAAGGAAAACAAAATTCTATGTGATTCATACCGTGAGGTGTAGACCGAAATCTATAATTCATGTCTGTAACATAAAAATGAATTATGTGATATGTGATCTAAGTAAGAAGATCAAAGACTGAATCATGTACTTGTGGAAAAATTCTGAAATATGTGACTACTCTTATGTGGCATTTATCCGAACTTTATCCTATGCAAGAGGTCCAAAATGGTGGTTGTTATCCTAGACAAAGATTCAAACTTCTGTGAGTTGCAGTTATGACAGAGGATTATGAGTTCTGAAGAAGGGCGATATATTTTAATGTCTTTTTTGTGATTACATACATCTCCATGATAATACGAGTTTATTTGACACATCTCTCATGATTATGCCAATAATTGTGATAATGATGCAAGTTTCGGTGACATATCTCTCCATAATAAAGTGAGTTCTGATGACAGATATCTCTGGGCTAATACGAGTTCCTATGGCAAAATATTCTTGTGTCGTCCGAACTTACTGAGGTGAACATACTTCTGGGATATACAAGATTACTATAGTAATATTGCTACTGTGGATTGTAAGCTATATAGGACGTTCTATCTCAATAGATATGGCATCTAAGGATAGAAAGATGACCTATAAATTAGTCACAGGAAAGCGTTGAAGTCCAAAAGCAGAGATACTAGACTTTGTGAAAACAACCATGGGTGAGCAAAAAAGACATCCAAACATTCACTATGACGACCTCCTTAGCATTTCCATGGATAACGGAAGGTTTTCTACTGAACAAATACTACATCCTCTTTGTTGGCCATGAAACATAGTGCAGTGGGCAGTTATCCGAGCACCATCGGCGGAATTCTGGAACAGTATTACCAGAATATGGCCAATTGATATGATAACCATTTGCAGCAACATCCAGGCTCCACAGAAATCGTGCGCTTCAACTAGCGACTGGCCGCATTACCCCGTACAGGATTTTGTTCCATGATTTCCGCCAGCGATTGATCCTTTGGAGATTTTGTGGGATTACGGGTGATGTGGCTCTTAGAAGGCGGATTGTGAGCTATTGTTGATGCTACCATATTGCATGTGGTTGGACGTGTTGGATTTCGATGAGTGGCATATTATAATTCTGGCTATTGGGTCGTTCCTGCAAATAAATATGAATTAAACGTTGAGTGCAACCATGCAAACCTCTCTCAGTACAATTGTCACCATGAGCTGAATCGGCGGAATTTTAGTTTAAAGGTTGTTTTATTAAAATGGAAAATGTAACGTGGCAAGCTGAAAATAAGTCAAGGCTATCTATCACAGCCAAAGAATGGGATTCGATTTAAGACTTCAGTCCTGATCCTATAGAGATCTGAGCCCCAGTTTTGTCTCTTAATTAGCCAATTATCTGAATATTTAGAGGAACATTGTTCTATGTTTTGAATAGATGAAACACCCTTTTCTAATTCTTTGTAATTTCAGTTGGAAAAACACCCTTATTGTTGGGTCGATCTGTTGTTTTTTTTCTAGAATAGTTTATTTAATGTATTAAAATAATCATTCGTAAGGGTTGAAGAGAGGGAGAGAATTCGGAGTGCTGGTGGAGGAGAACAGAGAACTTACTTGTATAGTTTTTTAACAGAGATTTTAATGAAAAATACAACTCTGACCCCTGAGATTCCTGTGGTATGACAATTTAGCATAAGTTTTCATTTTGTTTCATATGTAACCTGTTATGTTTTCATTTCACTTCATGATCATTTCCAATTGAACAAATGAAGTGTTTAGGTAGAATTCATAATATTTTATGCTTTTCCTATAAGTTTGTTCATATTTAATGTTTTCTTTTGTTTGACAAGGATTCATCCTCTATGCCCTTGTTAGCTCCTCAGCAGTCTTGCCATTCCATTTAATCTCAATTTGATGTTAAATTTCTTGCCTACCTTGACTCAGGAGATAATCTATGTTTTTGATTATATTTCTCTGTTCAAGCTATTTCTTTGCCCCATGCAGCCCAGAAAACCCCATTATCCATTAAAACCCCTTTTTCTATCAATTTACTAGCCTAAAATCAGTGTTTTTTATTGGTTATCTCTTCCCGTTGAAGATCTTTGCCGAGATAGATCGGAGAGAGCCCTCTCTTGCCCCGTAGGGCTAGCTACGAGGCTAAGTGGTTTGATGTTGCCTTGGAGTTTACCTTTTTCAACCTGAGGTGAAATTTCAAGCGCTAACATATTGGCGACCATACTGGGGAGAACATTTGACTTGTTGATTGTCTTGTCCCAGTACATGAAATCAAATTGCAGATCTGATGCTGATGGTGGATAGCAGACAAACACATATGCATGCTGAACCATTCACCTAGTGACTCCAACTCGATCCAGACAGTTCAGTGCTTGCTGATTCATTCATGCAATGGTGGGGTATGTGGCAAACCCTGCACTTTGTGAAGCTCTAAACGAAGTTAGAGAGTGGTTAGTGGATATTGAAATTAATGAAGAGTTTTTTAGTGCCTTCTTTCAATGTTTGAAATCTCCGAAGTTTCATCTTGAAACTAAAACTGGTGCCTGTGAGTTAATTGTTGAAAAACTTGAAAAGGAGATTCAATGTTTAGATGAGCAAATCCAATCATATGATTTCCAAGACCCTAAAAAGTTCTTGGAAATCCTTCCTCCATCGAAACAAGAAATAACAGACTTGCCTATAAATGTTTACATTGACAGTGTGAAGCTGGAAGTATGTATTGCAGAGTTGGGGCAGCCAACAAAGTCCGGCTACTACGATCCAATGGCAACATACATGGACACATTTTTCAGTTTGATTGATAGATCAGGCTGTCTTGTACGTGAGCAGGCTCATTACGTGCATGAAGGGCTGCCAGCAATAACATCTGTGTCCTCGCAGAAGCCTTCTCAAGCGGCATCATTCTCAGGTTTACTTGAATGGTTGATCTGGCACTTCAGTATTACCTGATCTAGTGTTTTTGCAGCATAGTAGGGTAGATTTTGTAAATAAATAAGCAGCCATAAGGCAGCATTTTGTTCCAGTTTCATTACAGTTTTAGTGTGAGGTTTTGCTGAGTCAATCTTTCAATTAATTCAGTCAGTTTCTAGTTAATAAGTTGAGTCTTCAGTTGTGTTTATTTGTTGAAATAATGGACTGCATTGCCCAATGGAAGGAGGCACTGTCTTCTCTCCCAAAGTTTTGTGGTTCTTGGCACCTCCAAAAAATGGCAGCTGCCATCCCAAGTGGAGCCGATGTTAGACTCCGTCTTGTATGTCAAATGTGAGATTGATTCTTCTTCAAAACCCTGTTTTGAAGAAGAGATCAATGAGTGTGTTTTTTTAGGATATGTATCAAATTCTCCATTCTTCAAAAGGCAGCAGTTTCATCAGCTCCTATCCCTGCAAGCTGACAAAGAAAAAGCCCTCATTCAAAATCAGCAAATTTACAAAAAAGGGAATTATAAAACAGATTTTGTCTAGCACTCCTTGAAAAGGTTGTTGGAAGAAATTGGAGTGGGCCTCCAAATAATCCTTATCGTGTGAAGACCATTCCTCGCCCAATTCCAGAAAAGAAGTGGTATCGGACACCAATAGTGGTGTCACTAATGGGTGGTCTGTTTCCCTTTGGGACTATTTTCATTGAAATGTATGATGCAGGGGATCACATCAAATTTGGGTTACCCATGGCTTTTACTGCAACTCTTTTGTCTTACATGGATGTTGCTTACCAACTAGGGGCAACCCAGTCTTTCATCAGGTGGTAGAAGTTTCATAATCCATTTTGTTAATGCAATTGTTGGGACAAGGGTCTGAATTGTTGCCTCCTATTGCAGCTAATATGGAAGATTCTCTGCAACCACAGTCAACTCTGGGTACGATTTCTGGACAGATGGAGAGAAAATTTAAAAAAAACATGCAGCGTGGGTTTTGTGAAAAATTCCCTAAACTAGATGACTCGCGAGAATTTTTTAGAAATTGTAACAGATTTGAGATATTTGGTTGGTTTTCTGAAGGCTATTTTCACAGTTTTTGGCATGGTTGGTTTTTCAATACAAGTGTATCATTGATTGTTTTTATCTTGTCAATTTATATGCTCATTGCCATCGATCATGCCCAACAAGTATCAAATTGTGCGCCCATGCCAAACAAAGAACATACAAGGGGTTTCTATCAATAATGATAATGAAGAATAGTGACCCTATCATGAGTTCGTTTCCGTCTGCAGCCAAAGAATCAGATCCCTTAATTAGTTGTTAGATCTAGTTTTCCTGGCATTCAATCAGTCAAAACAAGTTCACTTTCGCGAGTCATGGGAGAAGATGGAGCAACGCTCCTTCTCTGCACAACTTGAAATCAAAAAGTTCACTTTCAATGTGATGGAAAAACAGATGATGAGCTTCAATCATGGGGAGCCTGAGACAGATGATCAAGGAAAACAAAATTCTATGTGATTCATACCGTGAGGTGTAGACCGAAATCTATAATTCATGTCTATAACATAAAAATGAATTATGTGATATGAGATCTAAGTAAGAAGATCAAAGACTGAATCATGTACTTGTGGAAAAATTCTGAAATATGTGACTACTCTTCTGTGGCATTTATCCAAACTTTATCCTATGCAAGAGGTCCAAAATGGTGGTTGTTATCCTAGACAAAGATTCAAACTTCTGTGAGTTGCAGTTATGACAGAGGATTCTGAGTCCTGAAGAAGGGCGATATATTTTAATGTCTTTTTTGTGATTACATACATCTCCATGATAATACGAGTTTATGTGACACATCTCTCATGATTATGCCAATAACTGTGATAATGATGCAAGTTTCGATGACATATCTCTCCATAATAAAGTGAGTTCTGATGATAGATCTCTCTGGGCTAATACAAGTTCCTATGGCAAAATCTTCTTGTGTCGTCCAAACTTACTGAGGCGAACATACTTCTAGGATATACAAGATTACTATAGTAATATTGCTACTGTGGATTGTAAGCTATATAGGGCGTTCTATCTCAATAGACATGGCATCTAAGGATAGAAAGATGGCCTATAAATTAGTCACAGGAAAGCGTTGAAGTCCAAAAGCAAAGATACTAGACTTTGTGAAAAAGACCATGGGTGAGCGAAAAAGACATCCAGACATTCACTATGACGACCTCCTCAGCATTGCCATGGATGAAGGAAGGTTTTCTACTGAACAAATACTATATCCTCTTTGTTGGCCATGAAACATAGTGCAGTGGGCAGTTATCCGAGCACCATCGGCGGAATTTGGGAACAGTATTACCAGAATATGGCCAATTGATATGATAACAATTTGCAGCAACAACTTGGCTCCACAGAAGTCGTGCACTTCAACTAGCGACTAGCCTCATTACCCCGTACAGGATTTTGTTCCATAATTTCTGCTAGCGATTGATCCTTTGGAGATTTTGTGGGATTACGGGCGATATGGCTGTTAGAAGGCGGATTGTGAGCTATTGCTGATGCTACCATATTGCATGTGGTTGGATGTGTTGGATTTTGATGAGTGGCATATTATAACTCTAGCTATTGGGTTGTTCCTGCAAATAAATCTGAATTAAACGTTGAATGCAACCATGCAAAACCTCTCTTAGTACAGTTGTAACCATGAGCTGAATCGACGGAATTTTAGTTTAAAGGTTGTTTTATTAAAATGGGAAATGTAACGTGGCAAGCTAAAAATAAGTCAAGACTATCTATCACAACCAAAGAATGGGATTCGATTTAAGACTTCAGTCCTGATCCTATGGAGATCTGCGCTCCAGTTTTGTCTCTTAATTAGCCAATTATCAGAAGATTTAGAGGAACGTTGTTCTATGTTTAGAATAGATGAAACGCTCTTTTCTAATTCTTTGTAATTTCAGTTGGAACAACGCCCTTATTGTTGGGTCGATCTGTTGTTTTTTTCTAGAATAGTTTATTTAATGTATTAAAATAATCATTCGTAAGGGTTGAAGAGAGGGAGAGAATTTGGAGTGCTGGTGGAGGAGAACAGAGAACTTACTTGTACAATTTTTTGACAGAGAGTTTAATGAAAAATATAGCTCTGACCCCTGAGATTCCTGTGGTATGGCAATTTAGCATAATTTTTCCTTCTGTTTCATATGTAACCTGTTATGTTTTCATTTCACTTCATGATCATTTCCAATTGAACAAATGAAGTGTTTAGGTAGAATTCATAATATTTTATGATCTACCTATAAGTTTGTTCATATTTAATGTTTTCTTCTGTTTGACAAGGATTCATCCTCTATGCCCTTGTTAGCTCCTCAATAGTCTTGCCATTCCATTTAATCTCAATTCGATGTTAAATTTCTTGCCTACCTTGCCTCAGGAGATAATCTGTGTTTTTTATTATATTTCTTTGTTCAAGCTGTTTCTTTGCCCCATGTAGCCCAGAAAACCCCATTATCCATTAAAACCCCTTTTTCTATCAATTTACTAGCCTAAAATCAGTGTTCTTTATTGGTTATCTCTGCCCGTTGAAGATCTTTGCCGAGATAGACCGGAGAGAGCCCTCTCCTGCCCCATAGGGCTAGCTACGAGGCTAAGTGGTTTGATGTTGCCTTGGAGTTTACCTTTTTCAGCCTGAGGTGAAATTTCAAGCGCTAACAGAAAAAACATCCCGAAGGAGAGAAGTGAGCTCATCTCGTTCAACAACCAACCCTGGGACCTTCCATGAAGTTGTTACACTTCGAAGCTTCGATGATTTGTTTAAAAAACTTGCCAAAAGTAGCTCGTCGCAAGTGCAACATAGAGACAGAGCAATGACTTTGCTAGGGCTAGTTCAATCTTGGCCATATTCGTGGGTGGAACAAATGTTGAACTAGGAAGACCCGAAACATAGGTAAAAAGGGTTCTACTTTAGGAGTAATGAACTGAGGTATTCTTTCTGAGATGAGAAGGAAGACATTGACACATAATTTGCAACATGACACAAGGCATATATCAATAACACGAACCGGTAGTGTCCAGGATTAGGGAATTCGGGGTCAGTCACAAATTACTGTGTAACAGATGCCCCCTAAAGCATGAAGGTCGAGAGAGTGGGAGGGCTAAAATGCTTTATGAATCCATAATTGAAATAGAACACCGTCACGGAGAACCTGCAAACACAAGTACAACTAATATCTTTGATACATAAGTACATAGTAGAATGAAATACATGTGCATAAGGCATGGGCATAGCCATCCATATGATAAATATAAATGATCTTTGGTATGGACGTAGCCATCTAATCAAAAGGACCATATGAAAGACTCAAGTATGGTCATAGTCATCCAATCAAAAGAGTCATGTATTCAATCATGAACCAATCCGTGCAACCTGGATTTGTGTAATCTAAGCCCAGGGTCTTGAATCCCAACCCAATCATGGTACAAATTATAATATGCGAATACATGTGCTGAAGTCGAACATACTAGAAAATTTCTTGATTACCGGTCAATGATGTAAACCATTAACAAGCGCGAGAGAGACCTCCAGTAATTTCAATGGTTCTCAAAGTACTATTAGTACAATCCACAAAGTGTGAAGAATGATCTAAAGTCGAACACCCGTGAAATCACCTGATTGAAGGCCAGTGATGAAAGCCTGACGTCGAATGTGAAGAACTTGCCATTAAGGCATGCAAACTCCAAGGTACCAGAAAGGAGTCTCTAGATCAAATTACCAGACAGTGAGTTGAATTCGATAGGAAGCGATCAGTCGAAGGAGGGCCATAATGTTTCCCACATCATCGACACGAGACAAAGGAACAAATGATTGTGGATGAGATAGAGAATTTGAGGAAGGTGTGTAAGGATACAAACTACAGAAGGATTAAGCTCTTGAACATATCAGCGACACGACTCTGGAGTTTGGCAGAATTTTGGTACCATGGGATCAAAGGTCACGATTATGCAGCAAGGATCAATTGGAATGAGGCAAAATGGATATCCCAAAACTGAGAAGGCCAACGATAAAGTGAGGATATCCCAACACGACGCGAAGCAGAAAGAGTGTCGATGTTCAAGAGCAACAAGCTACCATAATAATTAATACAATAAAAAAAATACTTCCAAATTTCCCCCCACCATTTCTAGTGAGTACCCAATTATTTTTTATCGCAAGATTGAAGGGGATATCATATTCTTTCACTGTAAATTCATCCTTCAGACGAATCCGACCTAGTAAGTTTAATGAGCCCTAGGAAGGAGAAACTTGTGTTCGTCATGGTGATGAATCCGATGTTGTTTAATAGTTTAACGAGTCTGACAAAGGTGTAACTCGGTATATTTTTCATGTTTAGAGAGTTTGAAAAAGACACATAAAAGAAATCTCCACATGGTCCCTTTACATACGTTTGTGTCTCTCCAGCCCAAAAATGTAGAAAATAATACTTGAGAGAACTACTTGACCATTTCAGCCAAGGAGTACTTTTTCTATAAATAGTGCCTCCCAGCCCAAAAAAGGGGTAAATTTATACTGGGTGCATGACGTTTCGCATCCGTTAATGAGTTCGAGATGACAAGGGCTCGAACATCTTTCCGTTTTTAAAGGGTCGGAAAAGAGCTGAAAGCAGACCCCCCATTTTTATTCTCTTTAACGATTCAAAAAGGGAAAAATACTCAGCAATATTTTCATCTTTTACGAGTCAAAAAAGAGCTTAAAAGTGACTTTTTGTGGAGGAATGAGTGGTATAAAGGGTAGCAACTGGTTCCAACAATGGTAGAACTGCTCAAAAAATGTAATGGTTAAGAGGCTGGCTAATAAAACCACTCATTATTACAGTCCCTCTGGAAAGGACAAACAACCAAGTGAAAGCATATGATTGGCCAAAGAGATGATGGCGATGGAATGAAACAACCAAGGCTCATCTAGCAGAAATCAGCTGATTAAAACGACAATCACAAGATGTAAATTGGGTGTGGGTTCATTTTTACACAAGCTTGAACCATAGAGAACTCTTCTTGGATTTGGTTTCATGTTTGCCCAATCTTGAAATGAAAAACTATGCTTGCTATAAGTTCACATGCCCCTAGCATAATGACTCAAATCAAGGTACATGCCCCCCAAGCTTCATTTCATTCAACTAGGTGGATGGAATGAAGGTTCACTTTTGAGATCTTGGAAAGACTCGACTGGGATTTTACGAGATCTTAATCAAAGACTCGATTTGGAAAAATGATTTGTTTCATTTTTAATGAGGTTGACACAGTAAAATAACTATCCTCATAAACCTTGTTTCATTTTTTTTACGAGCTTGACACAAGACAAGGAACTATGCTCAAACTCCTTGTTTCATTTTTTAACGAGGTTGACACAAGAAAAGAACTGCCCTCATACCCTTGGTTTAATTTTTTAATAAGGTTGACACAAGACAAGGAACTTTCCTCATACCCTTGGTTTCATTTTTTAATGATATTGACACAAGAAAAGAACTCTCCTCATACCCTTGGTTTCATTTTTTAATGAGGTTGACACAATAAGAGAACTCTCCTCATACATCTTGGTTTGGTTTTTTAATGAGGTTAACACAAGGAAAGAACTCCCCTCATACCCTTGGTTTCATTTTTTAATGAGGTTGACACAAGAAAATAACTCTCCTCATACATCTTGGTTTCATTTTTTAATGAGGTTGACAAAAGAAAAGAACTCTCCTCATACATCTTAGTTTCATTTTTTAATGAGGTTGACACAAGAAAAGAACTCTCCTCATACATCTTGTTCATGGACCATATGAGAACATGGCTTCTAAGAGGTCTTCACTAGATGGAAGGACCACGCTCTGAGAAGAATACATGTCACTTGGTATTGACGACAAATCGAGTTCCAATTCCCCCAGTACATAATGTACTATACCATCTGCATGATCATCAGCAGATGCAGAGACAAAATGGGTAGCCACATAATTAACCTGTGGTGGGGAAGGGACTTCTTGCAAACAAGAGCCGATAGGGGATGATGGTTGTAAAGGAGGCACTTGGTGACTAATGAAAAATAATTAATCAATAGTCACAATTTTTCCTTCATGTGGAAAACAAACCAGACAAAAAAGTGAAGAAACAAGAGCTCCCGTGATATAAACATAGTCACGTCCAAGGAGAATATTGAAATCTAACAGACCTTGGAATATCATCACGTCTATATAGACGATATTTCCTCCCAAAGTAATAGGGAACTTCAAAAGGATCCCTAAGGTTTGACTGGTTCCTCCATTGAAATCCAACAGATTCTGGGTAACAGGCACAAGCTATGGGGAACCCAAAGCTTGCCAAGTATTAGAAGACATGATGCTAACAAACACACCTTCATCTAATATAGTGTCAGGTACTAACATATTATAGGCTTGTACTATGATCTAGAAAGGCACATAAGATGGGAGGCAATAAGCAATCAAGTGACTCCAATTGAAGGAAATGAAAAAACTAATTGGTGGAGGTAGCACATGATTACCCCCATTCTCTACAAGAATAGAAGGACTCTCCTAAACAACTAGGATGGGAGGGTCACTTTTCAATTCATGAGAATCTGAGGAGATGAGAAGAACATGATCAGTATGATCACTACACTCTTCTGGAACAGAGTGAGCAACTGGTGGCAGAACCAAGTCGACAACCTTTCTAACCAATGGTTGGTTGGGAACCAACACAAGAGATTTATGCTCAGGAAGAGAAGGATGGGCAAGAGATGAATCCAAGTCAATCTCTTTACCAACCAAGAGAGAGCTAGAATAAAGCCTCTGATAACCAACAGGAAGTTGGGGTTAAGGAGTTGTAAGGTCTTCCAAAACTTTGGAAGCTTTATCCATAAGCGGACAAAGGCGAAGAAGATGCTCTCCTTCACATAGCCTATAGGGGGATCTAATCTTCCCTTTCTTCTTACCATCACTAGCCAAGAGTGTAGCATCAACATGATCTCCACAGGTCAATGGGGATGGTCAATCTATATTTTGAGACGATACCTCTAAGACTCTGGGAATACCAGGACAATCTTGGAGATGGTCACCCTTACACAACCTGCAAGTGAATTTGACCTTCCGTGGAGGATTAGAAGGTTTTCCAATGGGAGGTGCATTTGGAGTAATAGTCACACGGTAAGCCCGTTGCTTAGTTGACCTCTTATTCTTCGTCTTCTTCTTCTTCTTCTTAGCCTCCTGGTTACTTGATTTGAAGTTTCACCAAGTGAAGTAGAAGTAGAAGGTGAAGAAATAGGGGACGAAGACAAGGGGTCAACCTTAGAATCATCATGCCATGATTCGAATGAAGGAGATGGCAGGGAAAGAGTTGAAACACTCAGGATCACTGAGGTCTAAAATAACTAGATAGGTAAACTAAAGGTTAACCCAAGAAGGGACAAAATTGCCATATAAGGAGCACCAACGTTTAGAAAGGAAGGAAAAGGACCAGGATTCCCTTCCGAGAGGAACCCTTGATGGGTAGACTCTGGAAAGTTAACTTGGAATCAAATTTTAAAGAATTAATAAGGAAGTTAACTTTTACCGAGAATATTTCATGGGAAGTTAATTTTAGAACACTGAAACAAAACTTTGCCTTTTCATGTTTTAAGAGTCGAGAAAAAGATGAAAGGTGACTCTATCGCTTTCAAATGGAAACGAGCTCGAAAGGGCAAGTGCTTGGATGATCCTTTTACCTTTAGAGAGTTGAAAAGGAATGAAAGTGACTGCTCTAGAACTTTAGGCAAATGGTTTACTAGGCAAGCATGAACTACAGAATACCTCCTAGCGAACCAAGAAGTACGAGCAGGCAATATCCCTGAATGTTGTGTTCGGTGTATCATGTCTGCAAGGCAGTTGACTCTGCTTCCTATGGATGACATAATTGCAACCTAGTAGGGTCTCCCATCATATATGCGATGGTATAGGGAGCACAAGTCTGTACTAGTACTTATTGATTCACAAAAGGAGGAATCACCCAACCTTAGTGAAAATAACAACCACTAGGTTTAATGACGCCAAAACACGTCTCTAGCCTAGACCTCTAGATATGTGAGTGCTAAGTTCCAATGTGTTTTTAGATTGATTCAATAAATTTTAGTAGTTAATCTTGAATTAAATTTAAGTTTCAAGGCACTACCGAATGTATCTTCAAAACTCCTAAAATGCAACTAAATGGGTAAAGAAACCATTTCTTTTCAATGAACGACTAACTAAAGAAAAGTGAGAGGTTCATTTCAAAGCAACCAAAGTGAAAAGAAAGCAAACCAACCAAGGGGGGAAGAGAAATGCAAGCAATCTAATTAATAATGAACAACACATCTTTTGCTTTTCAATTTCTAAACGAAAATAATTTATTAGTGCAAAAGATTGTTCTTATTTTCTAACACAAAATGAATGCAATATTTTGATTTTTCAAATAAATGACAAGCGACCAAATGAAAAACTCAAAACAATACTAGTTCTAAGTCCTTTCCAAATGAAATCATTCATTAAGTAAAGAGAAACATTCCACTTGTAAACTAATCAAAGACTTAAAACAAAGATTATGTCTCTTTTTGCAAAACTTGAAAGCTTTCTCACTGACTGTGAAGCAATGTGATCTATACCAACCAAATGAACAAGACTTGAAAGTTTTGGTAACCAAACATCACATACCATTTAGGAAGATGAAAAAACAATTAATAAAGAGAAGCCTCAAACAAAGCAAGGGATCGTGCCAAACATAGCCCAAAGATCCAAACGAACAAGTAACCCAGGAAAAGCTATTGTTTCAGGAAACCCTAAGGTAAATAGGCCACATAGTTCGAAAGGAGAAGTTTCAAGCGAACAAAACCTAGAATTAGATATTTTAGCAATCAACAATTTGACCACAGTAAATAGGTAGAAGATAAGACTCAAAAGAATAGGACACACTGGCCAATCAACAAGAAAAACCTCAAAATTGAAACCAACAAGAATCTTCGCGAGTGTAAAAATGAAAAAATGTGCCGACAATGAAACGTTGCACCTCCCTATCTAGAAACTTTGCGACATCGTCGCCAAAGTACACTAGTTAACAACATCGAGCCAATTTCAGGGCTCTTCATGACTACGAGGTGATTTAATGGCACCAAACAGTAGAAGGCGCAGCTAATCAGATAGTGCAAGTGTGAGTATGTTCGCAAATCTCATAAAATAAACTATGAAAACCATAAAACAAAGGAAAAAAATGAAAATCTAGCTAAGGGAAGGCCAGACCTATCACTTATGACAGAGGGAAGACTACCAGGGGTAGTCAAAGAACCCATAATCATGAATAATTCATCCCAAATGTAGAGGAGACAATAAATAAGTAAAACCAAATCAAATCAAGAGACAAAAAACAAAGTCCCCAATATGATCACCAACTTTTGATGCAGACAAGTTCCCTTTGTGAACAGAGTCAGCCCCTCTATCCCTAAAGTGGGTTTAGTCATAGCAAATGCAATACCAAAGAAAATTTCCTTAGAAATTTGATGCCATGAAGGCTTACCTTCAAACCATCGTTTGATGAAGTCCCTGTTGTGTTGCTCCAGCTCTCATTCTTCTAATCACTTGTACCTGAAAACAACATACAAAGCACAACCATGAACATAATAGAGTATGATAAAAACTATCTACTTAAAGAGTCAGGGAGCTTCAAGCTATCAATATGTAATTCGACATATGATATAGGAAATAAGTTGTTGATTTGAATTAATGTAAATTAAAGTAGAACTTACAACCAATCCTTGACATCGTAAGCCTCCTTGATAGGTCTTATCAGCATGTCTCTGTAAGCATTCACTCATAGAATATCTCCCAAAATATGAATAACTCTCTCTTCTACCCAAAAGGCTAATGCTAGAACATTCTTACAATCAAGCAAACTCCACTCAAAACCATCCCAAGCTAAGTTACATAAGAAGCTACTTCCACACTCTAGCAAAACTCTCTATCTCTACTACTAAATTCTTGAACTCTGAAGCTACCAAGCTCATTGATCTCAGTCATGGAGGAAGTATTTATAGAAGGAGGAGCTTTCATAAGAAATGGGAGAAAGAGATTATCCCTTTGAGAGGTTGCACAAAAGTTGGAACAACCATCCAAAAGGAAGGAGGGAAGCTCATCTGGTCCAACAACTAACCCTAGGACTACCCATGTAGTTGTTACACTTCGGAGCTTCGACAATTTGTTTGAAAAGCTTTCCAAAAGTAGCTCTTCGCTAGTGCAACACAAAGACATAACGATGAATTTTCTAGGGCTAGTTCAATCTTGGCCATCTTCGCAGGTGGAACAACTGCTAACGGGCGACGACCCAAAAACATAGGCAAAAAATGATCTGCTCCAGGAGTAATGAACTGAGTTATTCTTCCTGAGATGACAAGGAAGCCATTGACACATAATTTGCAACATGACACAAGGCAGATGTCAATAACAAGGACCGATAGTTCCGGGATTAGGGAATGCGGGGTCAGTGACAAATTACTATGTAACACTAAGTAGGTTGTGTCTTATTAATGGGAATATCTATCAAATGGTGATGCTACAGAAGTTGCTCCATGGCATCTGATAGGGGATCCAACTATGCATTGAATCCCCAAGATTCCCCATATCCGATAGAAAAATTCAGATCCAAACCCATAATAAGATTGTCTGAGTTGGCCAAAGATAAATTGTGAAGACAATTCTAGAACTCAGCTCTGTTGAGACAGGGAACACAAAAATTGATAGTTTTGAAGTCCATGCCAATAAATCCATCCCTCCCCAAGTAGAGCTAATCTTGATAGTGCAGGGATTGATGCCCAGTGGAATGCCACCAGATATTCCAATGACATCAAGTGTGTGGAAAGTCCAACCTGGCTTCAAATATAGCATAACAGAGATAACCTCATCAGCCATGCCTAGGTTTCTTGTAGGTATATAATGTCGATAAGCTCAAAATCTAATAGTCTTCTCAGGGCTAGTCAGCCCTTTACAATTAAAGGATATCCACTTCATGAGAGTGACTAGGGGAGGGTATTCGATGCTCTAAGAACCCTGTCAAATGTATATTGCTCGAAAAGAGCCACATCCACCCCAGCCTGGATGATAGCTTTTGAAATGAAAGAGTGTCAACCCCTGGAGATCTTGGTGATTTTAGGAGGGGATATCAACCCAATCACAACGTTCTCAGGAGGGTGTGACACCCAAGAGTGAAGATTGTAGGAGTGTGAGTGCCTAGAGGTGTTCAAGAGCTCCGGGGAGGGGGATGAGGTAGACAAACCAGGAATAGAGGGGGGGCTGGTCGAGATGGATGGAGAGTGAAGTTCTAGAGGGAAGGTAATAGGAGATGATGAGATGCACGGAATGGATGCATATGCAACATGCAAGTGTTGTGCAGAACTAGATAAAGAAATAGTAGATACAGAGCAGAGGGGAGGAGTACCCGATGAGTGAGTGGCCGCAGTAGCAGCCCAGGATCTCATCATAAGCAGGGATGGAGGTCAGGGAGAGACTGAAGATGGAACCTAAGTCATTCCATAATCCATTGTCTTTGATCCCTATGATCAAGGAGTCTAGACTTCAGCAGAGGAAATTATTGCAGTAAAAACATCAACGGTGGCTTTGGAGGTGGAGGTGATGGAGATAACCGGTGGGAAATCTTTATTGAGATTACCAAATTTGTGACACGTTCTGCACCTAAAAGGCACCCCTCATAGTCTAGGATTTGGATGCAAGTGAATCTTCTCCAGTGTAATGTAATCTTATCCTCCAAACCCTCTCTGGTGTCTAGGTAAACCAATATGTGAGCTATCGATTTGTTGCTGGATGTAGCATATGCCTTGTCATAGTCAAGGAAGGTTCCCAATGCATTCCCAATGCGGGTGAATATATCCTTGAACCAGAAGTGAAGGGGGAGACCAGGTAGCTGGACCCAAAGTGGTCCAATACCCAATTGTTCCCACTCAGGATCGAATAATGGGCTCCATCTCTTGAGCAACACAAGGGCCATCTCAATGTTCCAATACTGCGAGAGGATCCATGAGGTGTATTCCTCCCTCTAAAAGCTAAGTGTGAACCATCCCCAAGCCAGGGTGGTAATATTCAGGATCTCCTTGAGAATATTTCCCCAAATTTCCATGACCTAGAGGCCCAATTGGGCAGCAGTATATGCTCTTCCTCTGAGTCTTCCCACCAAAACCTTACTTGTTGTATCCACAACATACCCCATCTGCGCACCTTCACTAAAACAAAGGGATAGATCCTTACAGAAAGATTTAACACACTTCATTTTCTTGTATTTGCTGGAGTGGGGAGCTATCAGGTGGTCTTGAAGGGAATCCTATGTACCCAGGTTATCCTTATGAGATTGAGGGTTACAGGTCTGAGGGTTCACAACCGGAATGTTAAAACAGCTAGATGGGGAGGTAGATAGTCTGGGTTCAGCAGAAGTATGTGGATATGGGGGTGAATCTAGTGGGAGTGGTATGAAATCTGTTGCAGATACAAACCCTACTGATGAGGGAAGGGTAGAGGAGGGTGGAAAATGCGGTGAATCTAAAGGTAGAGAATCAAAATATGGGGAGGATGGTATGCATGATGCAAGGAGGTGTATTTTTGCCGGAGAAAGGGGAGGCTAGTCAAGTCCTAGAGAAGCGATAGAGAGAGTGGAGAATGGTAGACTGGGCATGGAAGGGCTGGAATCCAAACGGACATGCGTCAATCCAGACTACAATAGATAGGGCATTCCCAGGGGCCTAGTAACTGACACCTCCAGAGAAGTGCTAGGGCTTGACCAAATGGGTTTGTAGGGATTTGGATCCACTGAATAATCAACCATGTCCTCATCTATTGTTGACATACTGCAGTCAATCCCGGGGACAACAAGAACAGGTCATGGAACAAGTTGACAACGATATCAAAATGGATGTCCAGAAGACCATGAAGGTGAAGTTTCTAACGCATTAGGGGATATGTCGGTGTGCAACAATAGAGTGTGCAGTGAAGGGGTGATAGGCAAACCCTAGTTGTAGTCCTTCAGAGATTCAGATTGGAGTGCCATTTTCACTATTAAAGGACTTGATGACATAGATGACATGGATAATCATGGATAATTGTTGGAGGGCACTTTTATTTCAAGAATAGTCACAAATAAAATTATTTTTTTTCACCTTGGAGGCATCCTATCACAATGTCTCCCTCACCATCTTGTAGAGGAATCTTTCCTCTTTCCAACAAGCCCTCACTCAAATCCTAAATACTGAATGAATGTGAGTTACTTAAGAGAGAAACTATCTTATGAAAAGAAGAAAAGAAATCCAAAGTGAAGAGGGAAAAAAAGAAGTTTGATTCTGCCACACATTAGAGAAATTTTGAGGTCTAAAATGGGCCTCAAAACAAAAAAGTACAACCAAAAGAAACTTTATAAGAACCAATAGAATTCAAGATGATGATGTTAACCACAAGGGGTGATTTACCATTTTTGGAGTAAAAAAAAATTACTTTCTCAACTTATATATTTATGGTTTTACTCACATTTAGAGCAAGAGCACTCATTGGATGAAAAAATTAATTCAACATCCAATGAGTGCCCATGTTGCATACTTTCAATGAACCCCGCTACATAAAAAATGATAAATACATGAATTTCGTGTAGTAGGGTCCATCCAAAGTATGAAACATGGATACTCCTTGGATGATGAATTAAATTTCACATCCAACAAGTGCTCCCACTCAAAATTTTAGTAAAACCATAGGGAGATAAGTCGAAAATACGAGTTGAAAAAATAGTTTTTCTTTTTTCGCTCTAATCTTTGATGATGTAATCTAATATTATTTTATTATTTCACTATTATTTTATAATATTCCTTAGGAGGCCCATTTTAGACCTCAAAATTTATCTAAATACATACAAGAAATTGAGAAAATTGAAGGGCCAAAGTTGGAAAGTCAAGTTTCCGGATTGTAGAAGGGACCGAGACTTTTGAAGTGTTGTTTTGTGTTGACCTTTGAAGATTTTGATTGATGTTTTGACTAGTTCAAGTGGAAGGGTGACTTAGTGGAAGGAATGAGTCTATGTTTTGGTCAAAATGTTCAGGTTGTCTCCTTTTATCTGTTTCTAAAGAAGAGAAGAATAATTTATGGGTTTTCCCCTAGTAGAAAGGTTTTTCCCTTGCTGAGTGCCTACATCTTGTGTTTTCCTGTTGTCTGTGTCATATTTATAGTTTTTGAAATTGTCTTGATGCTGAATATATAACAATAAAGAATAAGAAGTAATAACTAATCATAAGAAATTGTCAAGTGAAAGAGAAATCATATTAATAAGAAGCCCTAATAAGCTGCCCTAAGGATTTCTCAACATGTTTTGCATAAGCATCATGGGAAGATAGTATGTAACAATAACATGTCTACAGTTTACATGATTAAGTTGTTTTGTAGAAATCATATAGATAGATGGAAATATAGACCATTTTTCATATTGATCATCTAGATATTTTCTAATATTGTGTTAGAGGTTGTCTTCCTTCTTTCAAGATAGAACCATCGTTATGAAAGGTTCTTAGGAACAACACTATGACAATGTTAGTATGCATTCCAAGTAATGTGGATGTAATATTGGTAAAGGGATGAAGGAATGTAATGGCTCAAGATGCATGCTCTTTGTGAGATGTATAGATAGCTAGATGATTGGGAGAAAACATAGGAATGCATGTTGGATGTGAAAACTTTGGATAAGATTCATATGCATGGAATATCATGGAGAAAAAGTTGGTCATAAAATATGCTTAGGAATATGGATATATGATTCTTAAAAATAATAAGATCTGACCTACTTAAATATGTGTAAAGGATTTAATAATTTCTCTAGAATATATATTATAAAGATTAACCTCCAGTGTAGTCTTGGGAAGAAAAGTTGTAACTTGGTAACTAAGTTCGATCCTTGGGAACTCGGTTGCATGAAGGAAGTTTCAAGTGGAGAAAATTGATGAGGATGTCGGTATGAAGGTCATCATGGTGAAGTCTATTTTGTTTATGATTTGGTTATCTAGTTAACATGTAATTTTGCTACCTGGAAGAATGTTGCAGGAATATATGATGGCGGTTGAAGCATGTTCAACTGCATGGATTAAGGATATTGAGGGAAGCTTGATATCTATTACCTAGAAACTATAAAGACAAGATATGTTCCTCTTGATGGTATCTATACAAGAATATAACCTGAAGGTAAAAATATCACTTTCATCTCAATGTCGTAGATTAGTCCTTACTATCATGTGGTTTATTACACATTTTTTTGCATCACATATTCTATGATCAACATTAGCAAGCTATTCACATAACACTTTATTTCCAATTTAGAAGCACACACTTAATTTACTTAACAATATCATTTGTTTCAGAGAAGCACATACATTCAAATATATTTAACATATCAATAATTGTCATATATATATATAAAAGTGCATCCATATGTTCATGCATTAACAACACATCATACACCCAAGTTATTCAAACCTGAGAAACAACTCCATTCGCCTCATGAGGTAAGAATTTCACTAGTGTAATCCTAGTGTTAGCACCCGTTAACCCTTCCTATAGTAGAAGGTTAGCATAAATCCATTGATCCTATGAAACAATCATGCTTATCAATACATCCCCATATGGGCCATAACCTATTAGTTAGCATATATACACAATGACTCAAGACTTATCGTGCAAACCACCAACCTACCAGTCATTCACATTTTACTCTGGAATCCATACAAGGTTTACACATGATAAATAATTATCTTCAATTTATAATGAAGATGGGAAACTGAGTTTGAGACATCAACTCTCCACCCAACCATAGACAATCTATAGCCAAGCTACTTGCAGTTGTAACCCCTAAGGAAAATTTCAAGGGTTTAAGGTGGTCTTGATCAAGAGAATAAACTTTAATCTACCAACTAAAATAAGGATTCTGGAGATTCTTCATCCTCCATCCACTAGCTACTCAAAAATTCACAAATGCACAGGGAGCGATAGGACCAATTTCCTCACCCCATATCTATCCAATGAAGGGCAACAACACTTCGTAGGAAACCAGGGGCTTATTGCTCTCCTCTCTTTTGTGTTGCATCCTACAACTCAACTCTCCTTCCATAGAGTTTTGATCTCTCTCTCCACCCACTCAAATATGAGATCTAGTTCTCTCTTCTAAAAGAACTAAACCTTCTCTCATTTTCTAAACCTTCACCGAATGAGTCCCATGTCTTCATGCCTCCCACTGAATGAGAATGAGTCTCCTCTCCTTCTATTTTCTATCTGTTTTCCTTGTTGTAGTTTTCAATCCAACATGGGATTTTCCCAGATGTTGCAGCCCAATTAATTTCAAAAATTAGTCACATAGTATGCATTTAAAACTCAATAGTCAGCCTTTAATGGCTATCATATAGTCCAAACTTGTCCTCCCTTTAGCAAGTAAGTTGCAATTCCCAAGCACTAACCCCTAGACCTCTTGGAATATTGTGTCCTTATTCAACCCATTTTAATTTTTTAAATTCAATTTAAATGATGAGATTACATTGCCAAATCGAGTTATCCATGACTCGGTTGCCACACCAAAATACAAAATAAGCAAAGATAGGACAAGAATCTGTGCATATATATATTATATATATATATATAATATATATATATATATGAAAGTTTGTAGCCTTAATAATAGCCGACATTAGATAAATTTTAAAGGTAAAAAATGGACCTCAAAATAAAAATGTACAAAAAAAAAAAAAAATTATAATAACCAATAGGATTCAATATGATGATGTCAAGCATGGGGGAAGATTCACCATTTTTGGAGTAAAGGTAAAAGATAAAAATAAAATAAAAAACTACTTTTTCAACTCTTATTTTCAACTTATCTCCCTCCAATTTTACTCAATTTTCGAGCGGGAACACTTGTTGAATGCAAAATTTAATTTTGCATCTAAGTACCCATGTTGCATACTTTCGATGGATCCTACTACATGAAAAATGTTAAATGCATGAAAAAGCGTGATTGCAATCACATTTTTTTATGTATTTTACATTTTTCGTGTAGTAACGTCCATCGAAAGCATGCAACATGGGCACTCCTTGGATGGAAAATTCAATTTTGCATACAAGTGCTTCTGCTTTAAATTTGAGTAAAATCATATGGAGATAAGTTGAAAAAGTAGTTTTTTTATTTTTTCCCTCCAAAACTTGATGAGGTAATCTATTCTTATTTTATTGTTTCCACTAGTATTTTATAATATTCTTTAGGAAGCCCATTTTAGACCTCAATAATTCTCTAATGCCTAGAAGGTTTTCAATGCTTGTTTTGAAGTAAACATTTAGTAAGGAATAATATTAGTCTTTGGAATTCCATCAATTCTGCACTTTATAAAGAATCAAGGTCTACATTCCTTTTAGAATTGGTGTCCAACATAGTGAAAGAAGACCTTTGTGCATAGTCTATAATCAAGCAACCAAAAGTTAGCAGTTTATATTAATGTGAAGAGGAGTATATTTAAATATTTATAGCAGCTCTTGGAAGCCTCTACTACAATCAAGAAAAGACATCTAACATTTTGGGACCAACTTAACTCAAGTAAGTATTAATGTTAATTTTTATGTTCTAGTAATCTAATAATATGTTTTCAATTTTGCAAGAAATGAGCAACAAGCAACATGAAAAACAAAGGTATGCAATCTTGAGGTATGTATAGAATGTTCATTTGTTAAGAATGAAATGTTAGGATTAGTTGCTTGTATGATTCTAGGGGAGAAAGGCATCATTATGTAAGACTAGGGTTTGTAAAATTTTCACCATCATTCATTTGTTCCCTCTTAGAAACCCTATGTCTAAGCTTTACAAGGTATATGACAATTCCTTGTGAGAATAGATTTAATTGATTTTTACATAATTTCCTAAAACCTGTAAGGGTTTGTACTTAAAATCTCTAGGAATTCATTGTCTAAAAGCATAATGGAAACCCTAGATGATCATCACACTTTTGTACTTGTATATTTTTTGGTTGTGCTTGTCAATAAATATTGCAGGAAGCAAAATAAGGAAAACATCCTAATCTTAGGAATGGTGACTTCGTAAATTAAGTTGGATCCTTGGACACTCTAAAAAAAACGTTGAAATGGACCATGGAGATGATATCATGATTCAGAGGGATCCCTTCAATAAGGAACCCTTACAAGTTAAAAGGAGAAAATCAAGGTATATTTAAAGATCACATAATTTATAGCTAGTCTTCCACATATAAAAGAAACGATAATTTTCTTTGGATTACTAGCTCTTTCATGTCTATGGTTTTCTATAGAATAATTAAGATTCTATATTACTAGGGTGATTAATCTCTAGATTGAATATGCCCTTATCATATTATATGCCTTTTGTTCACTTTTGGTAAAACCCTAATCTTTAGGGTTCACTATGAAAACCCTAGCCTTTTGATGATGTTTTGATGAAACTATAGCCTTCTTAGGGTTTTTTTATAAAGTCTAGAATATACAATGAAATCCTAATCTCTTGATGTTTAAGGTTTTTTGATATGAAACACTAGCTTTTAGGGTTTGTTGTTAATGTCTAGTTTATATGATGAAGCCCTAGATTTTTAGGATCTGACGAATTAGGGTTGATAACAAAAACCTTGTCATATTTAATGAAATATCCTAAGAATGAAACCCTATATTTACATGCTTCTGTATGATTGAAACAATATCTTTGAAGTTTTCATGTTTGTATCTAGGGTTTACGATAAAACTCCAGTAAAGATTGTCATAAGATTCTAGGGTATGATAATGAAACCCTAGATGTAAAAATGCTTTTTCTATGATAATAACTAGATTTAGTTGTGATATGATGGAATCCAGGGTTTGTGACAAAAAACCTAACAAAGTTGTTGTGAGAAATATAGGGTATGAAAGATGTAACCCTTGTTTTTTGTAAACATAACTAGGTTTAGGTTTTGGATGTCTAAAATTTTGATTTCTTAGCCTTGATAATCCTAGATGATCCCACTGCGATGTTATACTAACATTGATAAAATTTATTTCATGTTCCTATATGTTTGTGCTTGGTTGAACTTGTTATTCAAGATTTGTTGGTACATAGTCTTCAAGATGTTGAAGATGTCTACCTACCTCATAATGACTTGATGAGATTGATGGGAAGAGGGAGATGTAAGTATTGTGTTGGCATTAAAAATGATGGATGAAATGATGTTTTGAAAAGTCAAAATTCTCCAATGAAATAATGATGCAATAGAAAGAGCCCATGCGACTGGAAGAATAAGATGTTAATGGAATTGTCCACTAGTTGAGAAGGGACTTGGTTAAAGAAAAGTGTATATCTCCCTAGTTGAGAGGGAGATTGAAGAGAAGTGAATCTCCTCTATTGTTGATGACATGATGAAAATACAAATAAGGATGTTTGAGATCAGAGAATAATTGAAAGAAATATTTATGGTTATTCATGATCGATAAAGTTTACTTGAATGCTTTTAGAAAGTGTTGAGGTTGAGTTAGGTGTTGCTGGAGAAATTGAAGAAGAAAAATTTTGTCAAGATGTATTTGGATTATGTGAAAGAAGTAACATATAAATAGTTGAAGACCCTAGAGTTTTGCGCTATCAAATAGGAATATATATATTGAAAGTATAAGGATTGGGGTTGTGAAGCTATTAGTTGAACAAGTATGATTCTCTCCCTAAATAAGTTTTTGAATATTTGATAAGCATGCTTGATGCTTTCATAAGGAGAGATGAGATACCATGAACTCCCAGTGATGGTACTTAGGAGGACATCTTGGCTAACCCATTGATGATGTCGAGTTGTCGATGATGGAAGGTATCATTGGTCTTGTGGAACTTTGACCTTAGATATGATACCTAGATCCTTGTAGGTTGGTGTTAGGGTTGAAGAATGATGGTAACTATAGTGGCATATGCCTATATAACACATTATTCCCAATTAGTGTCTTAGATCCTTGGATGAGTGTATGTCATTGGAATCCCTAAGTTGGATTCTTTGTATTAGTGTCATTTTTATCACTCCGTAATTTATTAAGGCTGTAAAAGAAACCCAGAGGTAACCACAAACCAATTTTAAATTTAGAACTATCCCTTCTAAACTCATAGAGGGATCTCTCTCTTAGATTTAGCCTTGTTGTGGTGGGATTTTAGGCTAGATGTAAGTTTAAAAGTTTGGTTTTTTTAATTGTTTGGTTGAGGCTACAAGGTAAGGTCATTGGGAAATGGAGTCAAAGTATTAGAGTGATCAAATGCATAATATCAGATCAAAAATAATAGGGAAAGGTACGCAGACCATTGGATCTTCAGAGCTTGATGGAGTGATATGCAGGAAAAGGTTCATACTTAATTAAACATAAAGAAATTAAGAATTCTATATTTAGTTTCAGTTGAAAAACATATAAATTGCTTAAAATCCAGGACAGAGTGTAATTAAACAATTTCAGCTCATAATATCCTTGTAAACAATAAAGAAAAGAAACACATCTAAAAAAAAGAAATATTACAGATTTATAGGCAGAAAAACATCACCAATTAAGCCTGACACATGAATCCTGGAACACTGTCTGTAATAATGAGAAATGATTACTTTATCTCAGTGAACAACTTTACATCAAACGATAGTCCTTTCTTGATACAAGTCCCAACATTTGTACTTCGATTTGGGAAGTACTTATACAAAATTATAAAAAAACATTCTGAGTGAAAACCTCAAGATCTTTCACAAAATATCCTAAATTTCTTGTAAAAATAGAACAAAAATATAGATAGCTTAAACAGTTGTGATGATCTGGCACTATCCTTGAGGCTAGATGATGATGACTATGCCTAAAAAAATGTTGCTCTATTACAGAAGACAAAACAATTTTTACTCCAAACTTTGACATAGCTGGTCCCAACTATCTTCATCTGGAATTGGCATTTTAACCAATTTTCTGTAAGCCCCACCTACGTCGGTGTATTTCTGGAAGGTTGGTTTGACCATAAATAAATTCTTGATTTTAGCTTTGATAAGAATATCAGATTCCAAAGCCTCCATGAAAGCTTTTCCTGTGATTGAGCCTTTGATAGCTGAAAACTTTGATTTGTCCCTAGCTATTGAGTACAACTTTTGCTAATAATTTGTTAGCGGCACTAACTTGTCTCTAATTCCCTTTAGTCCTGGAAGTCCTTTTAAATGTAATACATTGAATTTCTTATGGAACTTCTAGATGTTGGTCTCCAAATGCTGACACCATTTTCCAACTATACTAGCAAGTTCCTTTTAGTAGGGACTCTCCTGACTTCCAAGATAGTCTCTGGCCTCTCTGCAATTTCAAAATCTACTAACACATCCTTGGTTTTTGAATTTAAAATTTTAATTAAAGTGTTACCTTCCCCGAGCGTCTATTCCAAGATGTTTCTTACTTGTTCTATTAACTCCTTTGATATATGTATTATGTCCTCCTATTCAAATATTATTTCAATTGAAGGCTAGATTTCTGTGATGGCCTCATTTATCTCAACCCATATGCATTATTTAGCTTGTGCTAGTGTTTCAGCCATCATAGACTCATTCTCTAGCTACTCAATCCTTTGGGTTAGCCATCACAAACTCATTTTCTAAATGCTCAATCCTTTGGGTTAGCCTATGAGATTTCTTCAGCTCTGCTATATATGAATTATTTGTCTTCAATTTCTGATCCTACAAAGTTTTAAGTTAGGTTTTTAATTTTTCAATTTCCTGCCTTTTGATGGATAGGAATTCCATAGCGTTAACCAACTCATTTGAGGAATCTTTGGTATGTTCTTTTGTTGTTGTTGATGTAGATGCCCCTGTTGTGGTTGGAACTAAAATAGGCACTGCTATTAGGGGAACTATTGCTAGTTATGAAGATTGTTCCTTTTCCTTCAACAATATTTCCATCGCAATCTCCATGTCCTTAATCTGACCATTTTTTTCAATTATTATTTTGAAAATTTCCTCTTTTTCTTTCTCAAGCACCCCAAATTCCTTAACTTGGGGATCCTCCATGGAGGGAATTTTTATTTTCTTCCTTAATGCTTCTATGTCTACAATTTTCCTCCTCACAATTTCTTCTATTGCTTTTACATCTTTGAGGTCATACCCTAGTTTAATTATCAGGTCCTCCAATGATTTTATCCTGGTATACTTAGCCAAAGATGAGATATTTCAAGTTTTAGCTGAGATTGTATGTTGTTTACTAAGGCCTATAGCTTGGATGTTGTCATGGTAGTATTAGTCAGAGTAGAGTATATCATTTCACTAGTTTGTTTGTTCAAGTCTATTTGGTCAATGGAGTGAATATGCTCATCACCAAATAGATTTCTTGTAATCAGCTAGAGTATTTGGAAATGGAACCTATGCTTGAAGGAATGCAATTTTCATTTTCCCCTTTTCTGTATCAAAGGTTGAAAGAAACCTGTGATGTGAAGAGGTTGTTTTCTTCTAGAATTGAGAGTATGTGGTGGACTCATTCTTCTTCTTAATATCTCTAAATTTTGCAAGACATTTTTGTTCATCCTAGTCCTAAACCAACTCTATTATTTGAGTTGTACCTGGGGGATCTTGGGAAGATGAGGATATATCTTCTTCCCTTGTAGAAACATGAGGTTTTGTTAGGAATATGGTGGCCTACTCCTCATCCTCCTACAGAAAAACTAGTTTAGTATTATTCTTCTACTTCTTCTTGTATATGATAATTTCTTTGACTCCAATCTCTGTCACTGAAGGGAAATCATCCTCCCTTGGCCTCTTGTCCCCTTTTCCTTGAGGTAATAGTGTCTGTGATGTATTTTTGGATATCACATGTTCTTCTACCTCTTGTAGTGTATTATCCTCCCATTGACTTTGATTCATGAACTTATCTATCTCTGGTCCAGGAGCGTGAGTATAGGGAGTGGTTTTCTGCTCCACACTCAGTTTGGAAATGATGCTAAAACGGTCATATGAGCAGGTGAAACTCAACTTGAAATTCATTTTCTTAAGGATCAAATCTGCATCCTTACCTACTACCCTGGTGTTACATATGAATGGTCCAACTTGTATCTTGATCTTGAACTGAGATTTCTTATTTGCTACAACGAAATGGAGTTAATCCATATTTATCATGTGTCTTATATATTCTAGTGAGATGATCCTCATACAAACAATTTTTGGCAGCTTGTATGGTAGAAATTCACACCCATAAACTCTGATCTTGGTATAATTCTGGTACAAGTAGCAATCTCCTACCTTAGTTTTCTCAGTGAGATGAAAAATTCTCTATCTTTCTGGTCCTATCCTAGGTTCCACTTCACTTTTCAGAAAGCATGCAAATGTATCTAAAAACTGATCTACAAAGTCACTTAAATTAAATTCATTGGAATGCTTCCTGATAAAGGAAGTATAATGAATTATTGATTGAGCATTTCCCTGCTCATCTAATTTCTGCAATGAAAAATGGAAACTCTCATCCTGGTGAAACAAAATAGATGCACTAATACATAAGCATATTTAAACACTCCTTCTGTTGAAAATTTCAAAAATTGATCATGAATTTGTGTCTGCTAGAAACTGGTTATAGTGGAACATGAAAGAAGGCTTCTCTCCTATGGAAACAACTAACAAAAAACCAAAAATAGGCTCATGAACCCACTGATCGGATTGATAGCCTAAAATACATGATACTAGTGAGACAATCTACTTGCTCATGTTTGGAAACATAGAATATGGGTAAAGTGGATTCTTTTTAGGTAACTAGACATCTTCTAGTAGGAAAATATCAAAAAAATTGGCTCTTTGTAGAAAGCTAAGCTTCTGTAGAGTTCCATGAGGGAGTCTACTAAAAATGGGCTCAGGGAGTCATTGTTTGGGATCTAGAGCATTTGGTTTATTCACTCGGTGATTATGGTGAACATAATGTCTCCATTCTAGGCCACAACTACCCTCTAACTAGGGATATACCTAAATTGACACTAGGAGACGAATTAGATGAAATGGTGTGTTTGGGGAAAGATAAATTGAGGTAGGAGAGAATCTGAGAGGCTTAGTTCAACACTCTGGTCCAAGAAGTTATGTTTTAACCAATTGTGGAGTTCATACAAGTCAAACTCACAACTGGTTTTGATAATTTTATACTCTTGGTCCACCAGAGGTTGATAGTCCAGGTCTATGGTTAGGGGTAACATAGGGCTTTCCTCTGTAATTTTAGATTTTCCTTTAGGGGCCATGGTAGAAGAAAAATGAATAGAGGATTCGAGTTACCCAGGAAACTAGCCGAAAAACTAGTACCAAAGGTGCAAACTGACAATTAGCCGGATGCATGGATCCCAACAAGGGTTTGAATCACTATTGCAGTGGCAAGTTCTGGTTGATTGGGCATAGTGATAGGTTTTGGTTGATTAATAGAGCATTGTAACAACTCTGGTACAATATCTTGAAATGGAAAAGAAAAGATGGATAGAACGAGATTGTCAAGTTAATATAGGCCAATGGTGCTTACCATTGCAAATAGCGGTTGGAGGCGCAAATTTGTTGTCGCAGGGAACAAATAAATATTAATTAGCAATGGTTTAGAAATACTGTGGCAGGTGGCCATGTGGCAATAATGTATTGGGAGAAGTGAGTATGGGAGGGCCACCTGGTGGGTGGTGAATCGAGCAAAGGTGGAAGGTAAACAATCATATATCAGGAGTGGGAGGGGAGGTTAGTGGTTTTAGGTGTGGGTTGGGGGGGTGTGAAAAATTTGGGAGGCTATCACATAGCACAAGCATAAAAGGGGGAACCATTTTTTGGGCCCCCCCCCCAGTTAACTGTAGAAAGGACAGGTGGGAGGAAGGGTCTAAAGGTCATCATCCACCGTTGATCCGGGCAGGTGAGATCTTATCCATCCAATGTTGAGTGCCTTTTACCCGGAAGACTGAAAAACATCCCATTGCCTTACACTTTATTTCAAACCTTTATACATATTCGCACTTTAAGCATATAAAGCGAGCTTTATACACTAACTTAATTAAACCACAATTAAAGGTGTAATTTAGGTAATCAGGCTTAACTAATCTAATCAAAACACAGTTAAGCCATGATTAAAAGGTATGGCTAACCCATTTTATTGTACCTATTGTAATTTAACCACAGTTACACTGTGTGGCTAATTATTCACTAATCTAAACTAATGATATTTAATTAAGCCTAATCACACTTAAACGATGTGATTAAACCGCTAATCCTATTTATCTAACTTCACTGTTTCATTTTGACTAGCAACACATTATTCAAAATTTCTAAGATATGACTGATGCATTTTTTTATTTTGTTTAGTGGCATTTAGACTTTCTCACTTATTCTTGGGGTATCTTGATCCTTTTTTCTTATTTATTTTCAATTCTCTCTCTCTCTCTCTCTCTCTTCTCTCTCTCTCTCTCTCTCTCTCTCTTCATATATATATATATATATATATATATATATATATATATATATATATATATATTGTATCCCCTTTGTTTATTTTTCTTTATTTTTTTTTTTTTTTTTTTTTCTTTTCCTATTTTCATTTTTCTTTTTGGAAATAACTTGCAGAATGAAATATTATTTACAACATCTCATAGATAAAACTCAACAGCTAATAGTCAACTTATCGTATAAATTATAGGACTCTAACAATGGATCCAATGGGGATGGCATCCTCCTTGTGAGGTGTCAAGAATGTTGTAGATTAGTAGCCTTGATCCATTGGTCATGTTGTCCTTATCCTACAAATGAACTAATTTACCTATTGTTATTCATAAATATGCACAACAAATCATCATAAGCTTAGGGCCTTCTCTTCGGGCTTCAATTCCTAACGTGAACCACCCACACTCTTATAGTAGAGTAGTAAAATGACATGTACAATGATTCTAAATGAAATTGATTTAACTTTGAAGAAAGTAGTGTTTGAGAAGTTTTACATTGACAAGTCCACCAGGAAGTGCTTATTCAGTCAAGTCCTTCAAGAAAAATGCATTATTGCCTTTGAAAGCTTCAATTCTATATGTCCCTTTTCACAAACTGTTGAATTTACCATGCTTTCCTTTGTCTTCATTCCTTGAGTCTCATTTTAACACCAGGCCGCCTATCTGGAAATAATCTACTTTGTTTCTTCTGTCATAGATATTTTTAATGTTTTTTTGAACAAGTTGAGTTTTCTTATAGACCTCCTCCTTGGATTATTGCAAATGTATGGTATGGTTGATCCTTCTTTGTAAATCATTGATTTCCACTTGTGATTCATGTAACAATTTTAACATAATAACTCTTAGATAAACAAGAAAAACGACATCAACTCCATATACTATTTGGAATGGAGACATTTCAATAGACTTTTTGGTTCTAAATCAGTCAACCCATAGGGAATTAGTCAACTTTTTATGACATGATTTTTTGTTCGTCCGTAGTATCTTTTTGATGATGTTGACTAAGCTCTTATTGGAGGACATAGCTAGCCCATTTCCTTGTGGGTAATATGTTGTTGAGTGTCCTAATATTATGTGATATTTGTTAAAAAAATCAATCATTTTCTTTGATTTAAAGGGAACAACATTATCAGTGATAATCTTATGGGGACATCCAAACCTAGACAAAATGTTACCTTCTAAAAATTGGATAATGACAGTGTTTTTGGCCTGTCTAGTTGGGATAGCCTTAGTCCACTTGGTAAAGTAATCAGTGGCTGTTAAGATCCATCTATGTTGGCCTGAGGAGCTAGGATGGATTTCACCTATGGAATCTTGACCCCACTGCTGAAAAGGAGTTTCAACTGAAATGGGTTTCAAGGGTAAAGGAGAAAGCTTTCTTTTTCCTTCAAATATTTGATACTGGTGGCAAGTGATGACTTTCTTATGAACATCTACAAACAAGGTAGGCTAGTAAAAGCCAACCATTAGGATTTGGTTGGTTGTGGCTTTCCAATAAAAATGGCCTCCACAGTCTCCTTAATGAAACTCTTCCATGACCATGTCTACTTCATCTTTCAATAAACAATTTAGCAAAATACCTCTAGCATCTTCCTAATATACCTTTCGATCTAAAATACAGAATTTCATAGCTTTTAGTTTTAGAAACCTAGATTTTGTCTTGGTTAAATTAGGAGGACCTTGTAAGTTATGTAATACAAAGATAATGTCTACATACCATGGTGATGTAGCAAAGGCCTATGATACCTGCAGAGTCGCCAACTCTTCCTGTTCATCCAGTCCAACAATATAATTGATATCTAATGCGTGAAAATTGGATTGAGCCATTAGCTTTGCCAATATATAACCTTTAATGAGCTTGGTTGGTTTTTATATCAATGTCATACTCTAAGATCACAACAATCCATTTCCCTCTTCTCCCATCTCCATCAGTCTATGTGAGAATATCTTTTACTACAACTCTTAGGACAAATGCAATGATATGGGAATGTAGGATGTAAACTATAAAGTCTTTTAGTGCCTTCACTAAAGTAAAGGCTTGTTTCTCCATGATGTTATACTTTAGTGAGGCATCCCTCAGAGCTCTACTGAAAAAATCTATGGGATGTTCATATACTTCCCTATTTTTCTGTAATAAAACAATTGCAATAGTATGCTCAGATGCAAAAAAAAAAAAAAAATCATAAATTCCTTTGTAAAGTCAAGGCTTATTAAAACATGAGAAATGGTTAAATATAACTTTACTTCACTAAAATATTTCTTGGCTTCAATATTCCATTTTATTTCCATGTCTTTCTTTAACATATTTATAATGGATCTTAAGATTTTAGCCAAGTTAGGAATAAATCTTCTAAGAAAATTTATCCTATTAATGAAGGATTGAACTTCTTTCTTGTTTCTGGGAGGGCCAATTTTCACTATTGATTCGACTCTGCTAGGATCAATTCTAATACCTTCTTTGGAAATGATATGACCTAGAAGTTTTCCCTCTAAACTAAAAATAGTTTTATTTAGGTTTAAGGAGATACCGTGTTTTCTACACTTTCCAAAAACACTTCTTAAATGCAACAAGTGTTCTTCACCTGTCTATGAAAACACATTTATATCATCTAGGTAAGTCATAATGAACCTCTCAATTTCATCAGCAAAGGATATGCCCATTGCTCTTTGGATAGACTGTGACAGCCAAAGTGCAATTTTCTTGGGAAAGAACCCTGCATATCATTCAAAGACAAAGCACATTGATGTTCAATATCACTTTGTGAGTGATGTGATAGAAGACAAAAAGGTGTTGCTGGTAAAGGGACTTTGAAGAATACTATAGATGCATTGACAAAATCTGTGAGCTCTGAGAAGTTCTCTTGGTGTAGAGAGACAATGGGCGTTTCAGGGCTGGAAAAATGACTAAGCTCTCTTGTACCCCCTTGTGAAAAGAAAACAACAAGTGGGAGAATGTTGGGTTGTGTTATATTCTTTCCATGACTAGCCCACGTAGTTAATCAGGGGGTTAGAGGGGGGTGGAATCCCCCTTCTTTGCGTCGATTGTGTAGCGGGGGGGTCACAAGGGGTTTAAGGTGTACCTGTAACCCCACTTTATGGGGCTTGGGGTAGCGCCCTGGAAAATTTTGGTTTTGGACCCTATGTTAGGATGGGAAAACCCACCTATGGTTTGTGCATGATTTTCACACATGTTTTTGAACGCGATGGCTTTTCGTGCATGGTATTGGATGCGATGGTTTTCAGTCCATGGTATTAGATGCTTCAGCATGTATAAATATGTATTATAACATTGAAAGGAACATAATGAAAAATCAAGCTAGTAGTCCCGGTTTTGGGATCCAAGGGAAATCTTTGTGTATATGTGTTTTATGTGTTATGCTCTCGCATTTTTTATTTTCTATGTTTTAGAATTTGTATGTAGGTAATTTTTGTACGGGGTTAAAACCTACACCAGGACAAAGTGTAATTAAATAAGTTCAACCCATAATCTTCTTTTAAACAATAGAGAAAAGAAACGCATCTGAAAGTGAATCTTTGTTCCTAAAGATCAAACAATTTTTACTCCAAAATTTGACATAGATGGTCCCATCTGTCTTCATTTGGAATTGGCATTTTAAACATTTTTTTGTAAGTCTCATCTACCTTAGTGTATTTCTGGAAATTTGGTTTGATCATAAATAAATGCTTGATTTCAACTCTAATAAGAAGATCGAGTTCCAAAGCCTCCATGAAAGCTTTTCTTGTGATTAAGCCTTTGATAGTTGAATACTTTGATTTATCCCGAGCTATTGAGTACAACTTCTGTTGATAATCTTTTAAGGGCACTAACTTATCTCCAATTCCCTTTAGTCTTGGTAGTCCTTTTAAATTTAATATATTAAATTTCTTACGAAACTTCTGGATGCTAGTCTCCAAATGCTAGCACTTGTTTTCCAACTGTACTAGCAAGTTTCTTTTAATAAGAACCCTCCTGACTTCCAAGATAGTCTCTGTCTTATCTAGAATTTCAAAATCTACTAACTCATCCTTGGTTTTTGAATTTAAAATTTTAATTAAAGTGTTACCTTCCCCTGGCCTCTGTCCCAAGTTGTTTATGACTTCTTCCATTAACTCCTTTGATCTCTGTATTAATTCCATTTGCTCAAATATAATTTCAATTGAAGGCCATATTTCTGTGATGACCTCATTTATCTCAACCCATATACATTCTTTAGCCTATGCTAGTGTTTGAGCCATCACAGACTCATTCTATAGCTGCTCAATCCTTTGGGTTAGTCTATGAGATTTGTGTAGTTTTGTTATGTATGAATTATTTGTCTTCAATTTATGATCCTACAAAGTTTTAAGTTGGGTTATTAATTTTTCAATTTCCTTCCCTCTATTGGACATGTCTTCCATAGCTTTAACCAAATAATTTGAGGAATCTGTGGTCTGTGCTTCTGTTGTTGTTGATGTAGATTCTCCTGTTATGATTGCAACTGAAATATGCAGTCGTTAGATGAAATATTGCTAGTTGTGAAGGTCTTTCCTTTTCCTTCAACAATATTTCCATCTCAATCTCCATGTCCTTAATCTGACCATTTTGTTCAATTATTATTTTGAACATGTCCTCTTTTTCTTTCTCAATCTCCCCAACTTCCTTAGCTTGGAAATCCTAAACGGAGGGATGTTTGAATTGCTTCCTCAATGCTTTTATGTCTTTATTTTTCCTTCTCATAATTTCTTCTGTTGCTTTTACATCTTTGGAGTCATACCCATTTTAATCACTAGGTCCTCCAATGATTTGACCATGGTATCCTTAGCGAGAGATGAGATATTTTCAAGTTTTAGCTGAGATTGTATGTTGCTGACTGAGGTTGGTAGCTTAGATGTTTTCATGGCAGTATTATTCAGAGTAGAGTACAACATTTCACTAGTTTGTTCATGCAGGTTTATTTGGTCAATGGGATAAATCTGCTTGATATCAAAAGAGAATATAGATTTCTTGTAATCAACTAGAGTCTTTGGAAATGGAACCTATGCTTGAAGGAATGAAATTTTCATTTTCCCCTTTTCTATATCGAAGGCTAAAAGAAGCATGTGCTGTGAAGAGGTTTTCTTCTTCCAGAATTGGGAGTATGTGGTGGCTTTGAGAAGTGCATTCTTCTTCTTAATTTCTATAAATTTTGCAAAAATATTTGGTTCATCTTGGTCTTGAACCAACTCTATTTTTGAGCTATATCTGGGGGATATTGGGAAGCTGAGGATGTTTGGGATCCTATGAGGATATAATATTCTCTCGTAGAAACATGAGGACCCATTAAGACTATGGTAGCCTGCTTGTCATCCTCCTGTAGAAAAATTGGTTTAATATTAGTCTTATGCTTCTTCTTGTATATCAAAAATTCTTTTACTCCAATCTATGTCACTATAGGGTAATCATCCTCCCTTGGCCTCTTGTCCCTTTTTTCTTGAAGTACTAGAATCTGTGAGGTAATCATGGATATCACTAGTTCTTTTTGCCTCTTGTAACATATTCTCCTCCCACTGACTTTGATTCATGAATTTCTCTATCTATGTTCTAGGAGTGTGAGTATAGGGAGTGGTTTTCTTCTCCACTCTCAGTTTGGAAATGATGCCAAAAGGTTCATATGAGTAGGTGAAACTCAACTTGAAATTCATTTTCTTAAGGAGAAAATATGCATCCTTACCTACTGCCCTGGTGTTATATATGAATGGTCCAACCTATGTCTTGATCTTGAACTATGATTTTTTCTTTGTTGCAACAAAATGGAGTTCACCCATATTTATCATATGTCTTATATATTCTAGTGAGAAGGTCCTCATAGGAACAAATTTTGGTAGCCTATATGGTGGCAATTCACACCCATAAACTCTAATCTTGGTATAATTTTTGTACAAGTACCAATCTCATGTCTTAGTTATCTCAATGAGATGAAAAATTCTTTGTATTCGTGGTCCTATCCTAGATTCCACTTCACTATTCTGCAAGCATGCAACTGTATATAAAAACTAATCTACAAAGTGAATGAAAGTAAATTCATTAAAATACTTCATGATCAAGGAAGTCTAATGAATTATTGATTGAGCATTTCCCTTCTTATCTAATTTCTATAATGTAATGGAATCTCTCGGCCTGGTGAAACAAAAATAGATGCAATAATACATAAGCATATTTAAACACTCCTTCTGTTGAAAATTTTAGCAATTGATCGTGGATTGTGTCTGCTAAAAATTGGCTATAGTGGAACATGATAGAAGGCTTCTCTCTTGTGGAAACAACTGACAGAAAACCAAGGATAGGATCATCAACCCACTAATCAAATTGATAGCCTAAAAGGCATGATATTAGTGAGATAATCTTCTTGGTCATGTGTGGAAACATAGAAGATGGGTAAGGTGGATTCTTTTTAGGTAATTGGACATCTTTTGGTAGGAAAATATCAAACATTTTGTCTCTCTATGGGAAGGTAAGCTTTTGGTAAATTTCCATAAGAGAATCTACTACAAATGGCCTCAGGGATTCATTGTTTGGCATATGGAGCATTTGGTTTATTGACTCAGGGATTACAGTGAACATAATGTCTCCATTATGGGCCACAACTACCCTCTAACTAGGATATACCTAAATTGACAGCAGGAGATGAATTCACATTAATGGTGTGTCTGGGGAAAGATAAACTTAGGTAGGAGAGAAACCTAGAGGCTTCATTCATCACTCTAGTCCAAGAAGTTATGTTTTAACAAGTTGTTGAGTTCTTACAGGTCAAACTCACAATTGGTTTCGATAATTTTATACTCCTGGTCCACCAGAAGTTGATGGTTCAAGTCTATGATTAGGGGTAACATAGGGTTTTCCTATAATTTTAGATTTTCTCTTAGGGACCATGGTAGAAGAAAAATGAATAGAGGATTTGAATTACCTGGGAAACTGGTCGAAAAACTAGTATCGGAGGTGCAGACTGAAGATTGGAAAGATGAATGAGTCTAAGCAAGGGTCTAAATCATTGTTGTAGTGGTAGGTTCTAGTTGATTAACATAACATTGTAGCAACTCTAGTACAATATCTTGAAAAGGAAAAGAAAAGGTGGATAGAATGGGATTGTCGGGTTAATATAGGCCAATGGCGCTTACTGTTGCAAATTAGCATTTGTAGGCATGGGTCCGTTGTCACCGGGAACATACAAATATTAATTGGCAATGGTTTAGAAATGATGTGGCGGGTGGCCAGGTGGCAAAAGTGTATTAGGAGAAGTCGGGACGGGTGGGTCACTTGGTAGATGGTGAATGGAGTGAAGGTGGAAGGTCAATAGTCATATAGCGGGAGTGGGCATGGAAGGTCGATTACTATGAAGCGGGAGAGGGATGGTGGTGTTTGAAGGGGGAGAGGGCAATTAATGGCTTTAGGTGGGGGGGTGTGAACAATTTGGGAGGCAACGATGTAGCACAGGTGGTAAAAGGGGGAACCACTTTTCAGAACTTCCTGTCAGTTAACTATTGGAAGGATGGGGGGGTCCAAAGGTCATCACCCACCATTGATCTGGGTGGGTGAGATCTTCATATCATCCATCTGATGTTGAGCGCTTTGTACCCGGAACCCGACAAAACATCCCATCGCCTTACACTTTATTTAAAACCTTTATACATATTCATGCTTTAAGCATATAAAGTGGGCTTTATTACACTAACTTAATTAAACGACAATTAAAGGTGTAATTTAGGTAATCAAGGCTAACTAATCTAATAAAATCACAGTTAAGCCATGATTAAATAGTATGATTAACACATTTTATTATGCCTATTTGTTACCAGGAATAGTGTCCACTCAGTTGCTGCTATTCCCACTAAGACTAGTAGCTATCTTAGAAACAAACAAGTAAAGTCTACTTTCGTTTTCCTTTATGAAAATAGACAAGAAGGGAACCAAGGAGACCAACCTTAGTCTTGCGCTTGATTTCCTCTCCTTCCTGATAGAGCTTCACTTCTTCTTCTTTGTCTGCCCAGCTTCAAAGAGCACCTGTGGAATCATAACACTATACTACTATCGAAGAACAAAGATCTATATTCATAAATAACATAGGACCATATGTGTGTTAACCATACAAATGCATATATATAAAAAAAGTACACAAGAATATGGAGGAAAACTTGAATAGCTTTATTAAGATGGAAAGTAGCAAGAGGATTACAACCATATGTTCTGAACCAACATCATCCTCTAGCTAGAAAGCCCTTCTTCACCTCAAGCAAAGATTAGATCACCCAACACTATGAATGTACACCAGAAAACCAACAACACTGCTCTATAAGATACAAAATTCCAGCGTCTAGATCTTTGTGATGAGGGATCCATATATAGATGATTATAGGGAGGTGAGTCATCTTCTGGGATCTTGATTAGTGTCCTCTCTCTGACAGTTCCTGCTTCCACTTGGAGAATGATGATCTCTTACTCATCCCTGGTTGAAAACAGAGAGGCAAGTGTTAGATGGGAAGATTTTGGAAGATTCCATGATTTTCCACCTCGCATTTTGTCCCTGTCATATGTCCATTCAGTATGCATCACACCTTGTACACTGGGAAGGTGATATGCATCACACCCTCTGCACTGGGCTTTCAGTATGGTCCAGTTTTGACCATTTATGAGCAGTTTTCAGTGGAGAACTTCTGGGAGATGATGTAATCAGCTGACCTTGTTCCTTTAGGCAGTGAAGCAACACTTTTAGGTACTTATGAGCCCTTAGTTTATGAACATTTATGATTGGAGTTGAAGTGCCCAAAAATGTCTATAACAGTTGCCCCCTAAAGCATGAGGTCGTTACTCTTTCTGATGTCGAGTGAAATGCTTTACTATGAGGATCCGAAGTTTTTTCAAGCTGGGAGGTGACCTGTAATAAGATACAATACAATAAATTATTTTGACAACATTTTTTCATGATCTAGCTAAGGCGGGAATTCCCATGCTTAGCTTTATAAATTCATTTTCATGTACATAGGACAGACAATCGTCTGTGTGACAGAATGATGATTTGGACTCATCATCCTTTGATTTGGATGATCATCTGTTCGGCAATGATGTACACTTGATGTCTTTATATTCCTGAATATATCGCAGCCTGGATGGATGAAACTAGATCCGGGGTCTTCAAAACTCATTCAATCTTCACTCGGAGTACAAGTCAATCCATGTGAAAAATGTTCTGGAGTCGAACATGGAAAGACTTCACCTGATTACCAGCCAATGATGTAAGCTGTTAACAGGTGCGAGAGGAATCACCAATAATGACAATGACCCTCAAGGTACTACAATACAATTCACGTGATGTGAAAAAGGGCTTGGCATCGAACACCACTTAAAATCTCTTAGTCGAAGGCCATTGATGTAAACCTGTCGCCAAAAGTGAGAAACTTTCCATTGAGGCATGCAAGCTTAAAAGTACTGAAAGGGTTGTTCCTAAGTCAACTTCTTGGATAATGAGCTGATGTTGACAAGAAGCGACCCGTCGCAGGAGGGCCTTAATGAATCCCACATCAATGACACGGAATGAAGCAAATGATTTTGAAGGTGAAAACAATATGACGATACAGGGTTCAGGGTGGGGGTCATGGAGGAATGGAGCATGAATGTATTGCAGTGGGTGAGACACAGGTGAATTGTCTGAATGACTTCTCTTGAACATATTGGTGAGACTGATGATGGATTGGTAGCATTAACCCCAAAGATGGATGGTGTGATGAACCAATGGTGATGACCAGTGAACTGAACAACCCAACCCGGCATGGATGCGGAAGGAAAGTGTCATGTTCAAGAGTGAGTCGCTACCAATAAAGTTTTTTCAAGTTTTCTTCCCAATTTTCCCCAGTCATTGCTGACCAGTACCTCTTTATTTTTGTCAAGCTTGAGGAGGATAACATATGCTTGTTCTATAATTCGCCCTTCGAGTGAACCTGTCACTATATTTTAGCGAGCCTAGCGACAGTGAAACTCGTTCTCGTCCATTTGGACGAGCTTGTCACTATTCGGTTTTAATGAGTTTAACGACAAAGATAACTCGGTCCCTTTCAATTTTAGAGAGTCTGAAAGAAACGAAAAGGAGACTCCAATGATTATTTTTCATCATATAATCCCTTAAGTCCAAAAAAGTGTAAAATAATACAAAAGGGATGAATTTTCAATAGTTTTAACGAGCCGAACAAGACAAGCGCTCGATCTTTTTATGTAATAATCCCTCAGGTCCAAAAAGATTAAAATCTATAGGAGGGATAGCACTTCTGTTGACTTTAACGAGCCAGAGAGGCCAATCGCTCGACAATATTTTCATATTTTACGAGTCAGTTGAAAAGAGCTTAAAGAAGACTCATTTTCAAGGAACGAGTGATGGTTCGGGTAGCAGCTGATTCTAGGTAAGGTTTGGAATTTTCCAATCACAGCAGTGTCACAAAGATGGCTAATATAATCACTCCTCGCAAATGTTCCTTGAAGGGGTAAACAATCATATGGGGGTGAATGATCGGCTAAAAACAAAGTGGAGGTGATGATTAGAACACGACCAAGGCTCAAAGGCTGGCGATAAGGCATTCACAATGGTTATTTACCGGTTCATTTTTTAATGATCTTAAACGCTAGGGGAAACATTTGCTCATGAATTATGTTTATTTTTTAACGAGCTTGAACTATGCACTAAAACTGCTCGTGGAGGGTTTATTTTTTAACGAGCTTGAACCCTGCGGTAACATTGCTCGCAATGATGGTCATCGAGTCTTTGATTCACCATTAGCATTTTGTTCTTTCAAAGATTGTACTACCTGTTCATTTGCTTCATCAAACTGATTGGAAATGAAAACATATGCTTGATAAATGAGTTAAGAACACTAGTATTTTACTTGAATTATATGCATGGTAGATTAAAAGTGACTTTTATCTCTCATTTTACCATTTCATTTGAATTTGGTTTGTTGGAGCTCTGGAGGTGTTTTTCCCCCCCGATTTTCACCAGCGGATTCTGGAAGATTCTGTGGACAATTCTCGACGCCGCTTGGACCAGGTAGGAGCTAAACTTGTGCTCTTCAATTGCATGCCTTTCATTTTGGATTTTGAGCCTGTTTCCTTGTTCTGCTGAGCCTCTCGGGTTTGAAGAACTCGCCCTGGGACCATCGCAACCTTCCTTAATCGAAAGGTGTGATGCATACTGATCTTCTCACTGACTAGTTAGTATGCATCGCTCCCAGTACACTTACTGGGGTGCGATGGGTGCAAGGAGGAAAGTTTTTGCACAGTTTCCTCATGGATTTTTGCTTGTTTTTTACCAAATGAAGAACCTGACTCTTCTCTTTCTTGTTTTTCAGAGATTCATCAGAGAAAAAATGGTTGTTACATGGCGAGAATGCGAGCATGAAGAAGAGGACGTTGTTGCTTTACATGATCCGGGAACAGTAGCTGCATTGTAGAATTGTGGCTTGTTGAAGTTTTTTCGTATCTCTAGCATGAGGCAACAAATCAGTTTGTTGCAATATTTCCTCAATGCCTAGGATCCTATCAACCAGGTGTTCCAGATTAGGGGCAAATCAATCCCCTTGACTATCGTGGACATCTATTTTTTGACCAATTTATCGAGGCATGGTGCCCCTCTCTCATTATCAGGCTCCGCCCGTGGGGGTGAGTCCGTGAGGGAGTACATTTGCTGGCACTACAGAGAGGGATCTCAGCCGAGTATGGTGTTGGGTATACGACCAAAGTCCCACATTGACTAAAAGTGGGGAGGATCATGGGTATATAAGGATGGACAAATATCTCCATTGGTATGAGGCCTTTTGGGGTAAAGCCCAAAAAAAAATCCATGAGGGCTTAGGCCCAAAGTGGACAATATCATACCATTGTGGAGATATGTGGTGTCCAGAGTCCTTACAAGTGGTATCAGAGCCATGCCCCGAAGTTAGCCAAGTGGATGAATCCTCGGAATGCCGAACGAAGGTGGTGGGCCCTGGTAATATCATGATGGGATCAGTGGATGAGCTCGGTTAAACAGGCGGTGTGCTCTGGATTCTTCATGGACGTGTCCTGGTCCCAACATGGTGAAGAGGAGTTGACCTGGGATAGAGAAAGCTCTCAAGGCAGGTGGTGTTCCATGTAAGGCATGTGCTTCCAACGCATTGGAACAGAGAATCCTGGTTGATAGAGAGTGGATGGATGGATAATCGTTTGAGGGGAGGCTCGATGGTCCTTTGTTCGAGGGGAGGATTGTTGGGTATACGACCAAAGTCCCACATTGACTAAAAGTGAGGAGGATCATGGGTATATAAGGATGGACAAATGTCTCCATTGGTATGAGGCCTTTTGGGGTAAGTCCAAAAGCAAATCCATGAGGGCTTAGGCCCAAAGTGGACAATATCATACCATTGTTGAGATATGTGGTGTCCAGAGTCCTTACATACGGATGGCAAGATCAATATCCGAGATGTCACTGACCGGCCCTTGCGGACCATTCTATTCACTTTTGCTAGAATGGCTGGTAGTTCTGCTCTTCACATAGCTAACAGGTCTTACATGCAGTATGCTTTGGAATGCCTTGAACCGAAGGTGTTCAATTGGTGTGATGCAGTACTCTCTATGATGAAAGAACAATTGACCAAGGTGAAAAGCGAAAGATCCAAGAACTTCAGTTATGGTTCTTGTTACACTAAAATTTGTCACCATGACTATTTGCAGTTAGTATGGCTCCATCAACTGTCATACTATCCTCCTTGGATAGTCTCATACCTTTTCTCTCCATGTCAAACTTCAAGAAAGAGAGAAAGTCTTTAAAAATCTATTTATCTTTGGGTACGCAGTTTCTCTCTACCTTACCTGCGTGTACGCAACCCAAGTTCACAATACCTGCGTACTTGTACGCTTCGTATGTAAAGGGGTGGGTGCGTACCCCTATAAAGGTCAAAAGGCGCGAGTTTCATCTTAAAAAAGTTACTTTTGGTCATTTCTAGAGCATTCTAGAAGCTTGTTTAACATGTATTGAGCGCCTCCAGATGGTTCATGTATCCCTATGAAAGAGGAACTTATCCCATCAAGGGAGGAGCTACCCCATACAAAAGAGGGGCTTATCCCATTGATATTGGACCTGATTAACTTCCTCTAGAACATTATAAATACAGGCATTGGGCCAGAGGAGGGGAGGTTGAAAGATGAACATTCCAAAGGGTAGATGCTGCTGGAATTAGGACTTCCTTGTAGAAGCTTGTGACGAGAGATTACCATCCTTTCTTGTTTCATTTGGAAGTGGGTGAGCTTGTCAAAGTAGAGGAAAACTCTTGCTGGACCCTGGGAGTAACTTGCACAACACCAAGGCTCAGGTTGTAATGGTTTCCTTTTGTTTCCTTAATACAAATAAGTCCATTCTTCTCAATGATTTGTTGTTAATGAATTATTTCATATACTCCTTGGTCTATATGATGAATATGCTTTGTTTTATGAAATATTCAGGTGTTATGTAATCGTTTGACTTGTTAGTGTATGCAGGTCTTAAAGTGAAGGAGGATCTCATCTGGATCAGCAAGGCTGGACTGCTACAATAAGCGTTGGACCTAAGGTAAGATCGGAAAACACTTGGTTTCTCATAGAATAATGTATGTTTAGAGAAGGATTGCTCTTGTTTGGTTTGTTTGTCACTAGAGAGTCTTAGACTCCTAGGGAGGTTAGGTTTGTCTGCAAAATAACTCTTTCCGCATGACATGACAAATTGGCGACTCCGCTGGGGAATCCATGGATTTGATTGATTTCTCTTTTGATTGATACTTTGATTTGAGAAAATCTGATTTCTTCTAGTTTTTGACTGATTGACTGTGAATTTGGTTGGAATATCTTAGGGTTGAGTTAGTTTTTATTTTTCTTGATTTTGAGAGCAGTACGCACCCTGTGCGTTAAGTACAGTGCGTACTCGTACGCACTTTTGCTTTGTACACAGAGCGTGGCCGCACCTGTGCCAACAGGCTGCCTGCGTACCCCTGTCAAAAGCTTAGAAATTTCAATTTTTTCCTTTTTACCCATTAGATTTTGTTTATAGTTTATTTATTGCTGCCCAGATCCACTGGTTACCTGTCAGAAGCTTTCATCTTGGCTTGTTTCATTGGCATTCCTGCTTTAAGCTTTTATCAATTGGTGTTTTGAGTCTCTTTTTTGAGAAATTCTTAATTTGATTTCCTTTGGTCATTACTTGGAGGTTTGTCTCAGTCTTTTCACAATTTTGCATCTTTTTGTTCTTGTTTTTGCAAAAAAATTTCCCCCTCATTCGCCGGGGGGGGCTAAATTGTGTATGAGTGTTAATCGCCTTTGAGTGTTTTAATTTTTTGATCTTTGGAACTCTCACCCAATTTTCTCGACCTGCACTTGATTGGTTCTTAGATTACATTAGAATCATCTTGTGTTTGAGAATTCTCTTGCATAGATCACATTTGCATAATTAGAATTCTCCTTTTCGGAATATGAATGAAAAATGTGCATAGATTACATTTACATACTTTTTAAGTGAATTGTGCGTAGATTACAATTGCATAGTTTACATTCTGAAAAATCGATCGTAGATTTAGATCAGTTTTCTTTGATTTGAATTTACACAAAAAAAAAGAAAAAAAAAGAGGTTTTGAAATTGATTTGCATTAGTTTATCTTGATGAAATTAGTGCATTAGAGAATTTGTTATATTTTCTCTTAGTGATCAATTTTTTGCATTGTTGGAAGTGATGGAAACTCTCTCCTTACTTTAGTTAGGATTCATCGAATTGAAAGGATTACATTATCATATTCGATTGCATTCAGTTGAGTCGGGTCATAACACCATTGGTTTCATATCCATTTACCCATTTGAGTAATAACAGCCTTAATAACACAACGCTTAATTAAAATTCATCTAGTAAATTTTACATTTCTAGGGCTCTGAAACACCAACGTAGATCAGGCTAGTGTCTTGGAGTAGGAGAGTAATTAACTCTCCAAGACAGCAAAACAAACAAGTATCTCATCTTGTGGTAGGATAAATCCAACTGTTACATTTATACTCTGGGAAAGCTCCTCTTAAAGGAGAAGCATGAGCTCGTGTCCGAACCAGTGAGGGGATCAATCCTCCCTCGTTGGGAATGACGCCAGACACG
>APFE031668550.1:0-11450 GCA_000404065.3 Pinus taeda
ACGTCCCGAAACAGTACGATTCTATCCATGCGATTGAATGTGTCGAAGTCGAACATGGTAGAAACCGTTTGATTACCATTCAATGATGTAAACTGTTAACAAGCGTGAGAGAAACCACCAATAATGACAATGGCTCTCAAAGTACTCAACACAATCCATGAAATGTGATAAGATGTGTTGATGTCAAACATGTCATGGAATCCTTTGATCGAAAGTCAATGATGTAAACTGTCATCAAAGGTGAGAAACCTGCCATTGAGGCATGCAGATTTCAAGGTACTGACGATTCCTAGATTATCTTTCTAGATAATGAGCTGAAGTCGATAGAAATCGATTCGTCGCAGGCAAGCCCACAACACGAAATCATAGATCAAGTTGAAGAAATTTAGTTGCAAGGACTGACTCGGGGATGGTCAAGATGGATTACAAACATTTTGCAGATGAATGGCTTATTTGCACTGAGCTCTTGAACACATAATGACACGACAGGTGGTTTGGTGATGATTGACCCAAAGTTAATACCTAGAAACCAGCTGAAGACTTTCAATATGGTTTGATCAACTGTTAGGTAAAGGATTTGCCAACCCAGGTGAATTAAAGTGTCGTGTTCAAGAGTGGTTATAAAGTATGACAAACAGGCTCACTTTTCTCTCTTTTCCCCCACCATTTCTGGCAAGTACCTCTTTATTTTTTACAAGCTTGAGGAGGATAACATATGCTTGATTATAAGCTCACCCTTCGGGTGAGTCCAACTAGTTTAAATGCGAACCCTAAGAAGGAGTGGTTCATTCCTGTTTGTAATAGAACAGGTCCTTTACTGTCGAATTTTAACGAGTCCAGTATAGGAGAAACTCGGCGTTTTTCATTTTTAGAGAGTCTGAAAAAAATTAAGAAGACTCCAAGGTTTGACTTTTTCGTAAATTTGTGTCTCCCAAGCCCGAAAAAGTATAAAATAATACTTGAGAGAACCGCTTGATCTTTTACGACCAAGGAGTACTTTTCGTTATTAGTGTCTTTGATCCGAAAAAGCAAAAAGGCAATCAAGGACACGTCGTTTTATAACCAATATCGAATTTGAAAAGACAAAAATCCGACAATCTTTTTATGTTTTTACTGTCGGAAAAGAGCTGTAAATAGGCCGTCTTTTAATTCCGTTTTAGCGAGCTTAAAAGAAAAACTCGGCAATCTTTTCATGTTTTAGGAGTCAGAAAAGGGCTTAAAGGTGACTCTAGCTGAAAATGATAAATTTCGCCTGAATAATCCTGTTATCTTGCAAAAAAACACAAACATTACTCATACCTGCTTGAAAGAGATAAAAATGTCGCAAGAATACCTTTTTAAAGTGAAACATAAACAAATTTGCAATTTATTTACTCAAAAAACTTATAAAAAGGGGCTTTTACCATTCATTTTTACCATTTGTGATTTGGGTGAGAAAATAGTGCTTTTGCTCTGAAAACTTCCCGTGAAGATTGCGGAAAATCCAACCGTCGGAATCGAACGTCGTCTTCTCCAGGTAATCCACATCATCCTCCTCTTCCTTTTTAACCATTTCATTTTTCAATTTAGTCCTTTATTTCATTTTTTGGGAGGGTTTTTAGGCAAAAACCCCGCGCTCGGGGTACGCAGGCTCACCACTATGAACCTGCGGACCTCGACTTTTTCTCCATTGGGAAAACGCTTGGGGTCCGCACCTTCCATGTAGACAAAGTGCGGTCCCACGCACTGTGTCTAACAGGTAGGGTGCGGGCCCCGCCGCGAGGGTTTTTAACCCAAAAATCCTCAAAAATGGTCCAATGAAAAGTTTTTCTAGCTTTCTAATTTATCTTTTTTCTTGATGTAGGTAGTACACCATGTTATATTGGCGCAAACGAGAGCACGAGGACATGGATGCTGCCGCATGGAATCATTAGCCTTCACTTGATGCTTTGAGGGCGTGCGGCTTATACAAATACTGGGCCATTCCTAGCATGAGGGCTCAGGTGGATTTCTTATAGTGGATGGTTGACAGATGGATCGTCCAGGACCAGCGTTTCTTTATTGGCGGCCACCAACTCGAGATCGACCCAACGGATATATACTTCTTGACTGGTTTTCCTAAGACAGGCGTTGACTTGACTCTGTTCGAGACTAGGGCAGGTGGCCAGTCTGTCGATAGCCTCCGGTTAGAGTACTGCAACCGCCAGAAGACTAGAGACAAATGGATAGACATAAAGACCATATCTCGTCCTGAGCTTATGGTGATTGCATTCACTGTTACTAGACTTTGTGGAGCTACCGCATTACATGTTGCCACCAGATCCCAGATGCATATGGCAGTTGATTGCTTTCAGGGCACCATCTTCAACTGGTGCGATGCTGTGTTGGCCAATGTGAAGGGCTAATTGACCAGGGCCAAGAACGAATGACTGAAGACTTTTGGTTATGGAGCTTTAGTCGTGATCTTTGGCTTGGAGAGGATTCCTATGCTTATCCCGCAGCACCTTACAGTCGGAGGTGGGCTTCCCCGAGAGCCCAAACTGATGCAATGGGTTGCAATCATGGCCCGTCATCCTGACGAGGGGACCGAGGTCGTTCAATTCAAATCTAAGTATTTCCAATGGTTGGAGAACCAAGTTTTTTCTATTTAGGATTTCCCTTATGCTGGGGTTGATTTTCATGGAGACCTAGACATGGCTCTTCCTCCAAGAGAGCAGTGGGACGACTCAGGTAAAATCATTTTCAACACTTTCCTAATGTTAATTTTTTTATTTTATTTTTATATCGTCTCAAAACTAATAGTAATAATTTCAAATGCAGATGTGGGTCCACAGCGACCAGCCGCTCTCCAGCCTTTCGAGAGAAAACAACCAGTTGCACCGGCTCCAGCCCCACAGGACGAATCAGCAAAGACCTTGGCCGAGTTGGAGAGCCATCTAGAGCACCTAACAGGGGACATTCCCGAGACCAGCATAGACGACATCCCTCGTCGACTTCAGCGCTATGTGATTGGAGTCCCCAGACCTTTTAGGAGGTTCCTTTGTAAGGTGGCCCGTGTAATGGTTTTGTATCGAGATCATCACCAGTGATGGGATGATCACTTATGGTAGTCACACATGACATTTTGCTTTTTGTACCTATCATTTTTGCCGATCATAAGGTGTTTTTCAACCTATGATTGAGGACGATGTATTTTTTGACACACTCCTATATATATGATATCGTTACTACTAGCTTGTCTTGTTAAACATCTTTATGGAATGTTTTTAAATTTACTTGTATGATTATCGCACATGTCTACTTTAACATTTGAGAAGCAATTGCATCTGCTAATGTATTCAAAGATCTTGGAATATGCTGATATTCAATATAGTCAAATTCACATTCCAAGAGACGCACTTTCAAAAATAATCTTAATAAAACTGGATTTCTAATGGCGTATACTCTATTAAGAAGTAATACAACGAGTTCAGAATCTAACCTCACTATCAAAATCCGAATCCCAAATGAAATAGATTAGATAATAACTCCACCACTGCACTATACTCTGCAATGTTGTTTGTTGTTCGACCGAGGCTTACCCCATGCATAGATACTAACTCGTCAGAGGGCGAATAGATAATCCAAGCTGCAGAAGAAATATTCCGTGTACTACAACAAGCGCCATCAGCGAAACCAATATATGTTTGGAGAGGCGTCGACATCTGCGACACCAAACGTAAAACCAAGATAAGCAGGAATAACGATGGAAAACTCAAACTCTAAGCTAAGCACACTTTAACCTAAAACACACCAGCTAGAAGAAAAACTAACCTAACTAAAAGATCTCCACACTTGTTTTAAGAATAATATATCTTCAAGTAAAGACCATTTCTGGGTTTACCTAAAGAGACCCCGTCAAATTCTACCAATTCATAGGCCCCTTTTGATAGCTTCCGTTTGACAACAAAGGGACCATGCCACATGGGCACGAATTTTCCAGCGCCTAATTTATCATTTGCTTGATCGTACAAAAGGATTAAATCTCCTTCTGAAAAATTTCGAGGGGTTACATTTCGATCACACTGAGCCTTAATACGTTTGGCATGAAATTCAATCACTAATGTAGCATCGCGGCAATTCTCATCTAGCTGAGCTAAGTATAATAAACGTCTTTCCTCTTTGGAAGTAGCTGGAAGTAACTCGATGGCCATTTGCAATGACGGGATTTCGCACTCAATAGGTAGCACAACTTCCAAACCATAAACTAGTTGGAAAGGAGTGAACCCTTTTGATGTTTTGACTGAGGTTCGGTACGCCCATAGCGCTAAAAATAACATGTTATGCCAATTCGACCGATGAATTCCAATGATTCGTCGGATCATGATGACTAAAACTTTGTTGATGGCTTCAACCAGACCATTAGCTTATGGATAATAAGGAGTTGAACTGTCGTGACGCAAGCCAAGCTGGTCTGTAAGTTCGGTCATCATAACGTTTCGAAAATGACGCCCATGGTCAGTGATAATCGCTTGTGGAACACCAAACCTAGCAATTATATGATTGAATACAAAAATTGCAGCTGTTTTGCCATCTGCCTCAAATGTAGGCATCGCCTCGTCCCACTTAGTAAAATAATCTACCGCAAGGATAATGTACGCATGCCCCTGGGCCAAGTGAGGGTTAAATGTAATAAAATTGATACCCCATTTGGCAAAAGGACCAACGACAATTATAGGGTGAAGAGGAGCAGGTGGAGCACGCATCTTTCGATCAAACATTTGACAATTGTGGCATTTTCGGACCGTAGTAATACAATCTTTAAACAAAGACGACCAAAAATAGCCAGCCCGCCATATCTTTTGGGCAGTGGCATACCCAGACATATGACCGCCACATGCTCCAAAGTGACAATCATTTAAGACCTTTTCGGCTTCCTCATGAGTCAAACAACGTCAAAAAATAGAGTCTACCCCCAGGCGATAAAGAGTATCTCCAATAATTTTGAATTGTTGGGATTGGAATTGGATTTTCCAACGGTCGGATCGTGAAAGATCTGGCCGAAAGATTTGGGTTTGGAGATAAGTGATGATATCTCCATACCATGGATCTAAAGTGCTAATCAGAAACAAGGATTCATCCGCAATGGGCTCCTCCGCCACAGTTTCTGTATCAACACGAGGGAAGTCACACATAAGTTTTGGAAAAACTAAAGATTTCTTTGACTTGGACTTTTCAAATTCCTAGTCAAACTCCTACAAGATGAAAATCCATTTGGAGTACTTCCCCCCCAGCAACTGCTTGGTCAAAATATAGATCATAGGGTTGCAATTAGAAATGACCGTAGTTTTGCGTAATAAAATGTAATGACGAAATTGTTGGACAGCTTGAATAGCTGCCAATGCCAATTTCTCCACATGTGAGTATTTTAGCTCAGCTGGATTTAACATGCGACGAAGGTAATATATCAGATGTTCCGTGTTGAATTCATCTTCCTAAACTAACACCATTCCAATGGTGGAATAGGAAGCGGCGAGATACAAGAAGTAGTCCTGGTTGTAGTTGGGAGGATGTAACAGCGGTGCATGGGTTAATGCATGTTTTAAAGCATCGAAAGATTTCTCGGCTATCTCATCCCAAAAGAATGAAGTATTTTGTTTCAACAACCGAGTAAAAACCTTTGTAATCTCGGTGTAGTTAGGGATAAATCGACATAAAAAGTTCGCTTTCCCTTGCAAACTTTGGAGTTGGCGAAGAATCGAAGGAGGAGGCAATTTGATGATAGCTTCGACCTTCGAAGGATTGACGCGAATGCTAGCTTTCGAAACTACAAATCCCAGTAATCAACTCGTTTCAATGCAAAAAACACACTTGTGGGGATTCATCCGAATCCGATAATGCCTACACCTCATGAAGATTGCTCGTAAATGGACGAGGTGATCAGTTCGATGTAAGGAATGAGCAGGCAAGTCATCGAGATAGGGTTGCACAATGTGTTTTATATCATGAAAAGCGTAAGACATAGCCCGTTCAAAAGTTGCGTCGGCGTTCTTAAGGCCAAAAGGTAATTTGCAATAAGCAAATGTTCCCCATGGACAAATGAATGCCGTTTTTGGTTGATCGGCAGGCAGAATATTGATTTGATTGTAACCGGAAAAGCCATCCATAAAGGAGAAAAATTCACTGCCGGCACAATCATCAATGATTTGATCGATATAGGGTGTAGGGTAATTGTCCTTTGGACATGCTCGATTAATATCCCTATAGTCGATACAGATTCTTATTGTCCCCTGCTTTTTGTTCACGGGAACAATATTCGATACCCAATCCATTAACGGGATCGGATAAATGAAACCTGCTTTCAATAATTTTTCAAATTTTGCTTTAATTGCAGCATCTTTTCTTGGGTGAATCTGACGCAAACGTTGCCGAACGGGTTTAGCATCCGGGTAGGTTTTAATTTCATGAACTACGATTGCTGGGTCAATTCCTGGCATTTCCTCACAGGACCAAGCAAACACATCGCGGAATTCTTGAAATATGGCCTTATATGTTTGAATTTCATTTTCCGTACAAAAGGCACCTATATGAACGTTTTCGACAATTCCAGGCTTAACTGAAATGTCAAGGGGAATAGTTTGAGAAATATTTCCCAAGTTTAACTCAGAATCAGGATGTTTCATTGGATTCTGAGCGTCCTTAACATATTTAGTTGTAAAGATTGATGAAAAATCATTTTCGAAACAATCGCTCTCGGGTAGAAACGAAGATCTGTGATGTAGATCTTCCCATGGTAACTCATCGACGCATAGGATATCACGAATTTGCTCATCTGATTGAACAAGTTCGGAAAATGTTATTAATTCTGTGTTTGATGGTGAAAGTGACTCTTCATGGACCTCATTCATTAAGTTGATTTGGGTTGATGTTGGGTTGGAAAATGACTGCACGGTCTGATATGCAAGTTCATACGGACTCAAAGGCATAAGAGTACCAAATGAGTCTATATCAGATTCAAAAGGTATGGTCCAAGGATCATCATTGACAATGGTTCCTGATGAAATCATATGAATAGTTACGGTAGAACACGATGCGTTGATAGGAGGGAAAGGAAAAGTGCCCAGTAAACCGGAATCTTTAACTAACCCTACACCAACATCCTTATAAGGGATCGTTGCTTTACCAACATGCTGAATGCTCTCAGCAGAGGCTGGGTCGGATGAAAAGTATGACAAGTGGTCTAAGGTGACGATCTTTCCATTATGAGGGAACTTTATAAGCCGAAAGATTGATGAAACAACAGCTATCATAGCATAAGGCCAACTACAACCCAAGAGAAGGTTATAATCCAGAGGGGCATTAAGCACCTCCACATCAAGATTAACGGTTTTACCTTTAACCCCTATAGGTAGAACCTGTAAAATGTCGAAAGGATGAAATCCATGGCCATCAAAGGCCTTAAGAATCATCGGGGTTTGATTTAGTGAAGGAGAACCAAGTGATCTCCAACACTGTATCGACATAATACACGTGGAAGCTCCCTCATCAATCATAGTCCTATGAACAGGTCTGTTTTTTACTATCACTAGAATCTGGATAGCCATATGATGAGGTAAGCGCGGTGCACTATTTTCTAGATCAAAGATTATAAGGTTTGGGTCTTGAACGTAAACAACTCCTATAGCCGACAAAAATAACTAGCATTGTGCTGGACAGGATTGCAGCACTTCCAAAGCCGACATTGTTGAGGGGGAAACAACTAAATCCTCAACAATGTTATAGTTCTGAGCTTCTCTCGCATGTGGATTGAAAGCAGACTTTCGAAGTATACCCTTGGCGGGCGGTTTGATTACTATGTCTGGATTAGGTTTCTCGATCTGTAGTGGATCGGAACCGGGAGCTGAGGTTCATGGGTTCGAATGAGAAGATTCTGCTTCTTTACCATCAACAGGACTTTTACTGCCATAATCTTGCGATCGAGTCGCAATCCTTACATGAGACATCATCAAGATGGGTTCTTCATTGGCACTGGAGGATGAACCTATCATCTTACTATCTTGAGCTGGAAAATGATCCTTCAAGACAGCAGGAGTTTGGGAACCTTGACGATCTTTGCAACTTCCGCCCGATGAGGGCAGTCTCTCGTATAATGATCTTCATCGCAAATGAGACACGGATAACGAGGTTTGCGTTTTTCATCAGTGGGTTCTGCTTTTTCGGGTTTCTCTTTTGAATTTTTCTCTTTATTCTTCTTCCCTTTCTTCTTACCATCAGTTTTTGGTTTAGCTGTAGATGACTCTACAATGTGAATATCGTCGGAAAGTTCCGCGGAAGACTCTCCTGTCGAGGAATCTGGAAAGGTTATTATATGAGAAGAATTATTAGAAGATTTCTTCTTACTTTTAATATTTGCCATGCCAATCATACCATCAGTGGCATGAGACCCCAAAGGAGCAGCAGCGATTTGATTTTGATTAGGTAGGTTGGGGATCTTCTCGTGTAACGTACCTGACTGAGTATAAACTAAGTCAAGGTACTGCGCTTGAGCAATGACTTGCTCTTCAGTAACTACTCCGGCTTTAGCTACATCTTCAGTGATCTTGGGTAATAAGGATTTTACAAACCACTCAGCTAAGATCTGATCTGGGATATAAACCTTCACTAAATGCCGTCGACATCTCCATTCATGGATATGATCTGAGATGTAAGTGGACGTCGACTGCTTTAGTGAAGTTAATAGCTCCGTTCCATTGTCATATCTGACTGGCAACTGAAAATGAGTTAAAAACGAGGTAGCTAACTGACTAAAATCATAAAAAGTGGCTTTCGATAATTCGATATACCATTTGGCCGCAAGACCAATTAGAGTGCGTTGAAAAAGATGTAAACGAATAGAATCATCTAAAATGGAGTTGGACGCACACAAGAGATGATAAGTCATCACATGGTTCGACGGGTCCTCTCCCGGTTTACCTTCGAATTTAGGAATATCACTGGGCAACTTATGCGGCATTGGCGGCCAATACGGAAGATAGCTGATTGGATCGTTCGTAAGGCGCGTCAAGTCAGGTAAGTCCAAAGTTGCAATGAATGGTAACTGACGATTAGGGTCCCTGAAACTTGGGGTCTGCAAACCAGCCCCAGAAGGAGGATATCCAGGATAACTAGGAATGGGAATCACATTCGGGATATTTTGACCTCCTGGAAAACCAAGATTAACCGGAACCATACTGGGGTTGCTGAGGTTGTTGATATGTATACCCAGGGTACGGTTGATACTGATAGGTTGGTTGCTGTGCAGCAGGACCGTATGAGGTTGATACTGTCCCTTGGTAACGGAGGTTGATTAAATTGAGGTTGAGAAGTAACAACCGTACTTCCTACAGGCATCTGGACCGAAGTCTGGACCGTAGATCCAGACTGAGGTAAAGAGGTCTGGGGAGTAGATACAGGAACAGTAGAAACCGGAGCTACCGATACTCCAGAAGAAGGTGGGGTAGATGGAGTAGATGTTGCAGTAGTTGCAGCAGACGTTTGAGGTGGAGTACGAGGTGTACTAGGCCCAGACCGAGACACTACAGAAGGTGCAGAAGTTTGAGCAGTAGACTGGACGGATTGTTGAGATGGACCAGCAAACAAAGGTTGTCTAGGTTGAGATGGCGGCTGCACATTCGGTTGCAAGACCTGCTGCGATTGAGATGGATCCCACACCAAATTCGTTCCGGGGTATGGACCTTGAGGATATTGAGGACCATAACCGAGTTGAGGGTAGGGTTGATAGTATGATTGACCAGAAGGCGGTTGGTAACCTTGAGATGGGTACTGACCTTGGGGTTGATAACCTTGAGGCATGTACTGATACTGGGGTTGACCTTGAGGTACATATTGATTGAGGTTGATTTTGGGGTGCATATTGATACTGAGGTTGACCTTGGGGTCCATACTGATACTGAGGTTGACCTTGGGGTACATATTGAGTTTAGGATTGACCTTGAGGAACGTACTGTCCTGTAGGTATGTACTGTCCTTGAGGTTGTCCCCTGGGCGCAAAATGAGTACCTTGAGGTTGCCCCCCAGGCATATACTGGGTACCCTGAGGTTGCCCCCCAGGCACATACTGAGTACCTTGAGGTTGCCACCCAGGCGGTAACTGGCCACCTTGAGGTTGAGAACCTGACATCATTAGAATTTCTTCTGCACTCAACGGTTTAGTACCACTACTTCCAGTTAACAACTTCTGTTCGATAGGCCGAGGAGATGCTCCCAAAAAAGTACCAGAGATGGACTGATACCCAGCAGGAACAGAAGGACCGCCGTACAAATAGGCTTCCGGAGATTAAGAATACATGGATGACGGACTAGACATATTCAATGCAGGATAATGATCTCTAGGTGCAGGGTGATAAAAAATGCGAGGTGGTGAAAAACTAAGTCCCGGATTTTCCAAAAGATTGGTCAGTGAACGGTACCAATCAGTGCTCCTAGGCGAACTATAAAAAATCGATTCACGCTCCCTAAGTTCTAAGATAGGTCGATTGTCAGGAAAAGGGAAGCTTTCTTCGATATCCGAAATAGCAAGCTCTTCAATTTCTATGAGTCCAGTAGGAAGATCTTGGGTAATTACTGTTTCTACCCTAGGAGAACTAGGACCACTAGGAGTTGGAGAAACAAACTCTGATACGGGAGAACCAGCAACATCAGATTTGGGTTCAGATACTTTAGGTTCTTCACCTATATCACTAGTAGATGCAATACTACCAGTAACTTCTGAAATTACTAATGGTTGAGAATCAGAATATTCTACCAAAGAAGGTTCTCCTTCTTCAGGTGACCCACTTCTACCGCTACTTGGATATATGAGGACTTTCAAGCCTTCAAGCTGGCTCGGTATGTCTTTCGGAGGTTGACCCCGAAGTCTACGGGATGTCCTCAATAACTCAGCCACGTTAACAAACTCAGGGGATTGGCCCCGAAGTCTACAGGAATGCCTCGGTAATTCAGCCACAGCTAAAGACTTTTAACTACTTCACACGCAAACAAAGTAAAATCTCAATGAAAACCACCTAAAGTCTCTAAAGAACCAAACAAATTGAATCACACGCCTAAGGAATCTAAGAGATCAAACACACACAAACTGTAACTTTCCGGACCGAAAACACTAGTTGGTGATGAAATCCAACGTCGCAGAGTTCGATACAGAAATAGCGGTTGGAACAGTTACCCCGACAACCTACTTAATGAATAGACTGGCACACATTTCTCCACTTAACCGTCTCGAGTGAAGAGAAACCCCAGAAAATCCAGGTGAGTCTAGCCGATGTCTGCTCCAGGTACAGTGGGATCTTCCCGCCACCGTCACCTTAGGAAGAATCCTAGAGAATATGGTCACTAAGGTTACCAACAGAAGCAAATATACCTGGGGGAACAGTCTACGATCCGATACACACGCAAGGGCAGAGTAGCAAGCTCAATCCCCTTGAAGGCTCCTCGAC
>APFE031668598.1:0-13627 GCA_000404065.3 Pinus taeda
ACATTATTGACTCCATGAAGAGAAGGATATCCGCCAAGGCTTCCCACACTGTGTAATAACAACATAAACCCATTATTAGTGCAATGCAATGCATTGAATACTCATATCCTTTGGCACCCAATTGAAATATTATCAAACTATTTCACCTAATTCCATGACCCGGTCCACAAGTAACTTGTTCAATGTAGAGATTCCAACTCCCTTCCAAAATACCAATACAATCATCTCCTGCACAACCAAAGTTAAAGCTTTTATCTTTCATATAATAGTTACCCTTCCTCCAACAATTTTGAATTGTTGATGGGAAATATGGTACCTGTTCCAATGTTGAGATTTTGAAGATGGACATTAGAAGAATCTATGTGAATCCCATCTGTGTTGGGGCTATCCGCAGGGGCTCGAATAGTTAATCCCTCCACCAGAAATTTGTCACTTGAATCTATGGTAATATGAAACTGCTTGCTATTAATGGAAGTCAAATATCTCACCACCGTATTAGTAGTGCCCACCAATCGTAAAGACTGCCCATTATCATTCGACAATGTCAAAATCGCACTCATGATAAACTCCTTACACTATAAGTTCCTAACTGTTTAACACTTAAATTACTGTGTGAAAAAATGGGTAAAGAACTTACCGCAGGCCCAAATTTGCATTGCACCAAAGACAATGTATTCAATCAGTATTAAGTATGAGGACGTGTATCAAAATTACTATGAAATCAGTGTTAAGTATGAGGATATGTATCCAAATCATTATGAAACAACACATCACTCATTGTACGAATGGTAATTTTATACTTACCTTTATCTTTTTACACATGTTCCACCAGGAGGCTCCTTGTCCATCCAAGGATCCCCCACCATTCACAGTGAGACCATCTACCTTTGTGAACTACAACCAGTGTTGATTTGGAATTTGTGGGTTCCATAAATTATTATTGGATGGTGCAATTAAATTCCCACTTATCTGCCAAAACACATCTCAGTGCTCAAAATAAGGAAATCGAGAAAGCTTCATGTGAGGAATGATTGAATATTAACAGTTTACCTGCACCATAATATCAGCATTCTTGCATGGCCCCGTAAACGAAACTTGACTAACTAGAAATTTTAATCCTTTAGGTATGTAGACACTAGATGGTCGAGTAGAAGAACAAGCTGCATTCCACGCTGCCAAAAATGCCTATAGATAACAAACAAACAACAAATTTAATTGTTAAACCTTATGTCTCTATCTCTTTTCTTTCATGGATTTAAGTTTCTCTCACCTTGATATTGTCAATGGTGCCATCTGTTTTTGCACCATATTGTTGAACGTTATACATGACACGCGAATCCATCCTTTTGTCTAAATGGATACGTACTGAATTCACCCTTGGAAACATAAAAGAGCCATTGAAAACCACAACAACTAATAAGAAGAAAAAAAGCTTCATTCTTTCAAAAATGAAATTCGAAGTTATAACTCCCCTTCTCCTTGAAGAATATGCACTCGTCTTCCTAATATGCACGACAACTGTTTTTCAAAAAACACTGAATTAGATGTTATGCTCTTAACTTGCAAGAAGATACCCCAATACCAAATATGCGAAGAAATATACCCAGTACATAGAATAATGAAAAATAACCCAGTACATAGAACAATGAAAAATAACAACAAGGATGTTATGCTCTTAACTTGCAAGAAGATACCCCAATACCAAATATGCGAAGAAATATACCCAGTACATAGAATAATGAAAAATAACCCAGTACATAGATCAATGAAAAATAACAACAAGTATTTTATTATTCAGAAAGCAATGTTCATGTTCACTTGCCTCTTCGAGGGGGCAACCTCCAATAAAGCTGAGTTCAATTACACAATAAGACACGATGCTCCTGGAGGGGAGTTTCTATCCTTTATATAGGATTCATACATGCAATACCATGGGGCAATACCATGGTTCTTATTAATACCATCTATCTAATACCATGGCCCATTTGCAACTAACTTTGGTCCCTTCATTAAATGTGGGTTAACCACTTACAATTATTAATATAGGCTTTATTGACTCTTTACTTAACTATAACTATGACTCGATCCTATTACATAAATAAGGGGGTTAGGCTTGGACCCTAACATTAGATAAGTTTGGAACTCTCCAATTCTTATACAGTGATGGCCCTCCATGAAGTCGTCTATTCTATATAAAGGAAGACCATTCCAGGAATGCAACCCCTCTCCACTAATTTTTAATATTTTATTTTATTTCATTCAAGTATATTTTATTTAACATAACTTTATAAAATTAATATTTTACGTTTCTGTTATATTAATATCTTCTATGACTTCATTGTTAACATTAATCTTAATTTGTGATTATAATGTTAAGTGGGAAAAAATTGAATATTTGTCTAATTATTAATTAGTTATTGATTGATTTTGTCTATTTAGTCAATATTAAAATATATTTAACAATATTTATATACTTAAACACAAAGCTACTAATACTTTACTCTTTTATTTTAATGATTATGGGTTGTCACACTACTTTTCAATTAATATTCATTATATCTTGTAAATATACATCTAATGTAAAATGTTTGTGAGCGTACCCATACATTCAACTAATAATTATTAATCCACTTAAATCATATTTGATCACAATATTTATATATTCACACACAAAATATTAATATTTTTATGGATTTTTAAATATTTTCGAATTAATGCTCATTATAATTTGCAAATATAGATTTCTATGGTGTACTCATAAATCCAGTGAACACACACATATATATAGGCGTAGTCTAATTTATAGATGAAATGCCATTTTTTACGACTATTTTTCTGGTTAATTTTATTCAAATTCTGGTTAATTTTATTCAAAATAAGGCGGATATTTTTAAAAACTTGAGTTTAAGTTGTTTAATTATGCAATTCAAGTGCCCCATGGGTTTTCAACTGTGTTGAATCTATTTATGCATTCAAAAATGTATTTTAAACAACAAAAAATCTTGAAATTGTATTCTCTGATTTTGGCGAACTCTGGTGGGTTTTCGACTGTGTTGAATACATTTATGCATTCAAAAGTGTATTTTATACAACAAAAATTCTTGAAAATGTATTGTCTGATTTTGGTAAATTCCGGTGGAAAAGACTATTTCGTCTAAATTTAGACTCTACATACATACACAAAAATATTAATATTTTACAATATTTATATACTTCAACACAAAGCTACTAATATTTTACTATTTTATTTTAATGATTATGGGTTTTTGCACTATTTTTTAATTCATATTCATTATATCTTATAAATATACGTTTAATGTAAATTTTTGTGAGTACCCATAAATTCAACTAATAATTGTTAATCTACTTAAATCTATATTAATATTTTGATAACAATATTTATATATTCACGCACAAAATATTAATATTTTACTTCTTTATTTTATTAATTATGGGTTTTTAAATATTTTTGAATTAATGCTCATTAGATTTTGTAAATGTAGATTTATATGAGTTTCTTCAAAAATTTAGTAAACATATATATAAATTTGAAGGTTAGTTTAAATGGTCACTAATCAAAATCATTTTTTTCTCAAAATTGAAAATAGTTTGTAGAAAAATATATCCATTCATATATATATATATATTCCCCTTTTAATGCAACATTTATAATGTCACTTCTCCACTATTTTAGTGATGGGTCATTAGTACTTGGAAATAAAGTCTCTCCACTCATTTAATCATAAATCCTTGAAAATGAGTAATTTCCATCTCTTACTAAATTGGTCATTTTTTACTACCTTAGTAACAAGTCATCAATGAACTTACACACAAAATAAATTGTGTACAAAATATGTTCTGTATAGCCACACAATATTTTGACCATGCCTTGTCTAAATATTTTCACATTTTTACTCTTATCCTACTATCAAACCATTACAATTTATCTAGAAGTCCTTTTTTCATAGCCTATCTAGTTCACATATTGATGCAGGGTTACCCCTACTTTACCCACAGTATGCATGGATTATGCACATATCTGATCTGTCCCAGGAATTTTAACTCACTAAGGAGTTAAATCTTCAATTCTTAAAGTTAAAGGCCCATCCATCAGTTCCTATTCTTTATGGTTCATTAAACCCCAACATAGCCCAGTCCTCCATTCAATATGCATTTATCAGACTTAAATCACCCCTTATCCTTCGTATGTGTCTCTATTTAAAGCCTTGATTTTAAACCCTTCCTATCGGGACTATCAGAACTTTATAAAACCTTATAACCTTCATCCATTTATAATCAAAAATCATTAAACCCTTATAACCCGTCATTAATTCTTATTCCCACATATATAACCAAACCCACATGTTCCTTTGGTTAATTCGAGTTTAACCCACAATTCCTTCTATCGACGCTTTAATCCCTTTTATAACCATTTACAAAGGAAATACATTCAAAACATACCTTTCTCCCTTTGGTACGGCCTCTATACATTTCTCGAGGCTACACCTTTATCGCAATCGGCAATCGCTCATTCACAGTCACATTAACACATACCATCCGCTTTCCCGATATGTGATCATATATTCCAAATTTCAAATAACAATAATTGTGCTTCATTTCCCTATCGAGACTGCTCCTATCGCATGCCTTAATACTCCTCCACTGATAAAAGCACCATTTACCTGTTGCGATGCGATATTTATTAACAATCACCACTGTCGATCCTTCTTTCGATCTGACGGTTCTTAGCCTTCCCGATAAACAAACTTGCATTACAAATATTTTTTGTTGATCTACATTTAGAAGATCCAGTGGTTCACACTGATTTCGAGATGACAACAAGCCTGACAATTAACTGGCTACACAGACCCGATGGAATTATAAATTCCCAATCTAATAAAGTTTAGGTTCGTGCCTTTTGATTAACGTTTGGCCAACTTCCACCTGATGATCGTTGATGTTATATCATCGACGGCTGCGACGCATGATTGAATCCTGGCCATTGATCACCAAGGTCCAATGGCTATGATTTGTCCACACTTCATTCCTTCACCCTCTTTATTTACTTGGGTTTTACGCATTTCTTCAGTCTTATATGGTTTTCAGGTTTTCTTCAGGGTTTCGTCCCTTGGCTTTTCCGCTACTTAATTCGCATCCGCTTGAACTTAAACATTGTGAATTCTTACTTCGGATCATTCTAAAGCATCACTTGGATTCTCCGATTGAACCTTTGTCCCTTCTCTTCCTCTGTATATTCACCATGACTCCACCTACATATATGTATTACAAAGGACTCTAGTTCACATTGCATTTATCATTCAATCACTCGAAATACACATTCGAACTCAGAATTGAGTTGTTTATATTAACAAACAAATATTTACATAAAAGAATCTCTTTGGCCTAATCTTCAATGTTGGTGGCCTCTATCACACTTAGCCTGTAGGCTTAAATCCCACACTATAGCTTAACCAGCTAATTATCTAACTTTCCAACTTATCCAACCTCTGTCTTTTCCTTTTAGGCTTACATTTATGCATAAGGACTCTAAAACCAATTCCTGGTTTAGATCCATGAATTCCTTAACAAAATTCCTAAATCTCTTTCTTGTTCCTAAAACTCCTCTCTAATCCCTAAATCCACGAACTGACTCCTAATCTAATATTTACAATCAATTCTCAAATCCCTCAATCTCTCAACTATCCTAAATATCTCGTGTTCTCGTATATTCTATAACATTTACAAATATGCCTCACAATATTCAATTAATTCCCTATTCTATCTTCTCTCATTAAAATCACTCAAAACATTAATAATTACATTTAATTCACTCTTTGGAACCCAACTTCCTTGAAAACACAATACCCCTATGTCTACGAAAATACAATGAGTTTTCTTGGCTTGAATGCTCCTGTATCAAACTCCCCAAGTAAAAAATTTCCATGATATCCTGATGATGTGTCTTCATAAGTTGATTGAAAATCTCCAAGGTCCCAAATTTTAGTTTTTAGCTGCCCAAATGCTTTGCTCCTTTATTGTTGTTGTATTCTGCTCTATCTTCCTCTCCTTGTCAATCAGGTTCATACTCTGATTGATCATCCTTCCTGCTGCTATCATTTTCCTCCCTATGGCCTGTTTCATCATTAGCTGCCATAATTCTTCAATCTCCATCTCCAACACATCCTTGGGCTGGTCCATACTTTTCCACTTACGGTTATTTGTTTCCTTCTACTTTAGGTTTTTGCTTCTATCCACCAATTCTTCAAACTATTGTTGGTTACTTTCAACTTGTAGTTGCTAGTTTACTACTTGTTCTTCTACTATTACTCTTGTTGTAGACATTGCTCTTGCTCTTGCTTCTATTTCTGCTCTTGATTTGATTCCTACACTTACCTTGATTGCCTCCCTTTCATCCTTACCCTCTGTCAAGATTACCCTTGTCTTCATTGAATCATGACTGCCCAACATTCTCTCCAGCGATTGAACACCTCTGCTCCATGGATTTCATTATTCCATAGAATCTTCTTCTTTCATTTTTATTTGGCTACTCATATGTGTAAAATTTCTTCCAACATCTGTAACTAAACCTACACTCACAAAACAATTATTAAAATAAAAAACATAAGGCTTCTATCCCTTTTCCTTCTTTGGCAACAATTCAGCTTGCTGCTCTTTTTTCTCCTCCTCTATTAGCACATCAGTATGCTGATTTGAATTCTCAGTATAATTCATGAGACTGTTGGCTAGTCTCTTCTCCACACCATCTATTCTAATGATGTCTTTCTGTCCCTGTCCATTGTAGTGAACTTCTTTATTCTCGGTCAATTCTGACTTTACAACCTGAACACTTACTTTTTGGTCTTCTATCCTTTTCTCCAAAAGACTTCACTCCTGCCACAAATTTTCCATCTCACTTGGAATTTCTCCCAAAACCTCTGTACAATCCTCACTATCTTCTTCTTTGTCACAAGCATAACTTATTGACTCTATTTCTTCATTCTCGATTGGAATAAAATTTTGATCCTCTATCCCTTTTATAGTTTTAGATGTTTGTCCATCACTCTCCCTTTGATCATTTAAGAAAATCAATTCCTCATTATTATCTTCAATAGAGAATTTCCTACCATAGGACACAATTGTCTCATCTATACTGAATATATTTCCTCCATTAAGCATGGAATTTAAGAACTCATTTTGTTGTAACAACTCAACTTGATCTTCATTTGAAATAAAGTCATCATCATACTTTACCTAGCAATTTTCATCTTCATTCAAGACATTTCCATAAAATGGTTTATCTTCTGCAATACCTGCATTCATACATAACCTATCAGTTGTAAAACCACAAGACCTCCTGACCTCATCTGATGATTCAATCACCAATTCCTCCTTTTGTTCCAAGTCCTTTACATGACTTAGAAATATTTCGATGGTCTTCTCCTCAATCTCATCAAGTCCTTTACTTGATTGCCTGATATCCTTCCCTACTTCCTCTTTTAAGAAAAATTTAGATTATGCCTGTCTTCTTCCCTCTTTATGACAATATCAGCAAATTTTCCTTCTTTCCATGTTTCACCTGTAAACATACACAAATTATCAGATTTAAAATCATCAGACATTTTTCCCTCACTTAAAGTTTGAGTCTTCATCTTCACCTAGAACTTCATCCTGCTCTGGTTCACAAATGGACACTTCCATTTCCAACTCAGCTTGTCTGAGTTTTCCCATCAACCACCTTACCTGTCTCTGTTGTAGCTTTCTTTGCAATTTATGCCACTTCACTGACTTCTTCCTCAAGACCCAACATATTCTCTAGCTTTCCTCTAGTATCCTCATCAATACATCTAGTTATTCTTTCAAATCTGCAATTTTCTTGTCAAAATCCTCTTGATTCATCCTCTTGTCATTTTCCTTGGCATCCTCTTTCTTCATATTTCTTTTTTTGTGGTCTTCCTCAGAACCTCTACTATGACGATCAGTAGCCATCTTCTTCTCCATCTCTATGAGTTCCTCACTCATTCACTATGAGCTCCACAAAAGCCTCAACAAGAACAAGTCATCCCTGTTGCCACTTACCTCACAAAGCTTTCCTCTGTACTTGGTCTTTTGGCAAGCAATTGGTTCTCTACCTCTGGAACCTCCTTTGAGCACTCTTCTCTTCTCCTTTAGGCTTCAACTCATATGCGCTTCCTTAAGAACACAATTGTCCTATTGTATTTCAATCACTATGAAATACTTGGTTCTGACCACTTCTTCTTTTAGTTAGAAAGTCTTACGAGCTTCCTTCATTACCTTGGGAATTCTACCCACATCCTTTTGTGGAATTGCTTTTGTGATCTGCAACAATATCTCTACAGTAACAAGTCTCCTTCTTGCTACATATGGCTCACTAAGCTTCTCTCCTCTGAGCTCAGTCTCTCAGCATCTCTCTGGTTCTTTCCTTTGGAACCAATCGATCACTCCTTGCTCTTAGGCTATTGCTACAATCTTCTCACCTCCTTATGTTGTTACCTATGCACCAATATAAACCTAACTCTTCCATATTCAAATCAAATCAAACAAAACATGTCATCTCACCTCCAAGGTCTCTACATGATCCTGTTCCACAATTTACCTATACTTTGAGTGGATTGTCCTCCTTTTCTTGCATCTGCAAATTCTGTTGCACTTTATCTCTGTGTGCCTATTATTTATCAGATTAAAATTTGATCTCCCTTGCCTACATACACATCTTAAAGCACAACTCTGTTCTAAGTCCTTTTCTACATAATTCCCTTATTAGGTTTTGCTATCAGTTGTTCCAATAACAATCATGCTCTGATACTAAATGACACAGGGTTACCCGTACTTTACCCATAGTATGCATGGATTATGCACATATATGATCTTTCCCGGGAATTTTAACTCACTAAGGAGTTAAATCTTCAATTCTTAAGGTTAAAGTCCCATCCATTAGTTCTTATGCTTTATGGTTTATTAAACCCCAACGTAGTCCAATCCTCCATTCAATATGTATCTATTGTACTTAAATTACCCCTTATCCTTCGTATGTGGCTTTATTTAAAGCCTTGCTTTTAAACCCTTCCTATTGGGACTATCGGAACATTATAAAATCTTATAACCTTCATCCATTTATAAGCGGAACTCATTTAACGCTTATAACCCTTAATTAATTCTTATTCCGGCATATATAACCAATGCCACATGTGTCCTTTGGTTAATTTGGGTAAAACCCACAATTCCTTCTATCGGTGCTTTAGTTCCTTTTATAACCATTTACAAAGGAAATAGATTCAAAACATACCTTTTCGCCTTTGGTATGGCCTCTACACATTTCCCGAGGCTACACCTTTATCACAATAGGTAATTGCTCCTTCGCAGTCACATTAACAAATACCTTCCGCTTTCATGATATGCGATCATATATTCCGGATTTCAAATAACACTAATTTCTCTTCATTTCCCTATCAGGTCTGCTCCTATCGCATGCCTCAATACTCCTCCGTCGATAAAAGTACCGTTTACTTGTTGCGATGTGATATTTATTAACAATCACCACCGTTGATCCTCCTTTCGATCCGACGTTTCTTAGCCTTCCCGATTAACAAACTTGCATTACAAATCTCTGTCGTTGATCTGCATTTAGAAGATCTGATGCTTCAAACTGATTTCAGGATAACAACAAGCCCGACAATTAACTGGGTACACAAACTTGATCAACTTATAAATTCCCAATCTAATAAAGTTTGGGTCCGCGCCTTTTAATTAACATTCATCTAACTTCCGCTCGATGACTGTTGATGTTATATCATCAAAAGTTGTGATGTTGTGCTACGCAACTTAATCCTGGCCATTGATCACCAAGATTGATTGGCTATGATTCGTCCACACTTCATTCCTTCACCCTCTTTCTTTACTTGGGTTTTTCACATTTCTTCAGTCTTCTATGGTTTTCAGGTTTTCTTCAGGGTTTCGTCCCTTGGCTCTTCCGCTACTTAATTCGCGTCTGCTTGAACTTAAACACTGTGAATTCTTACTCTAGATCATTCCAAAGCATCACTTGGATTCTCTGATTGGCCCTCTACCTCTTCTCTTCCTCTGTATATTCACCACGACTCCACCTCCATATATTTATTACACATGACTCTGGTTCACATTACATTTTTCGTTCAATCACTCAAAATACACATTCGAACTCAAAATTGAGTTGTTTATATTAACAAACAAATATTTCCATAAAATAATCTCTTCGGCCTGATCTTGGATTTCAATGGCCTCTGTTACATCAACCCGTAGGCTTAAATGCCACACTCTAGATTAACCAATTAATTATCTAACTCTCTAACCTATCCAACGTCTGGCTTTTCCTTTTAGGCTTACATTTATACATAAGGACTCTAAAACCAATTCCTGGTTCAGATCCATGAATTCCTTAACAAAATTCCTAAATCTCTTTCTTGTTCTTAAAACTCCTCTCTAATCATGAAATCCATTAACTGACTCCTAATCTAAGATTTACAATCATTTCTCAAATCCCTCAATCTCGCAACTATCCTAAATCTCTCGTGTTCTCCTATATTCGAGAATGTTTACAAATAAGCCTCACAATATTCAATTAATTTCCTATTCTAGCTTCTCTCATTAAAATCACTCAAAACATTAATAATTACATTTAATTCACTCTTAGGAACCCAACTTCCTTGAAAACACAATACCCCTATGTCTACTAAAATACAATGAGTTTTCTTGGCCTGAATGCTCCTACATCATATATATATTATTATTTTTCACATTTTTAACCCTATTACTACTTCCCACCATGTTCTTTAAGACTTTGTTTCCTAGAGTTACTTCGTTTAGCCCCTCCTTAAAGCTTTAGCATAGTGTCTTATGCACATCAATCCCATCACATAATAAATAATATTGGCTAATAACTTTTCAAGTGCTTTTTAATCAATTAATTGACCTCTTTTATTTATGTTGTTGGTTTTCTATATCCATCACAACAACCAAGGGTTTTATATCCATTAACATATATAGGTTTAATTATAAAATTTGAAGAAAATATCTTATTTTTCATATATAAATTATTGGGTTATACCTTGACTTCTCAATTATATACATATCTGGACTTACCTACTAACATTCTCTTCTTGTATTTCTTTTCACTCTAGTTTTCCTTCTCAAGACATGTCTATCATGTGGATCCTCTATCCTAACTATTTCTTAAAGTCATTTCCATTACTTAAATGACAGGTCTTTTTCTTTGAATGCTTGTTTTGTTAGATATCTTGTTCCATGTCAAATCAAATTGTAATGAGATACAACACCATTATTGATATTTATATTTGTTGGCCATCATACTTCCAATGGACCATGTGCTTTATATTTTGATGAATTATGTTCTTCTAAATAAACCATCTCTTGTTAGATACCTAAAAATAGGGATTGTTATCTATTGTAAATATTATTGCTACTCGTTTAGGAGAAATATGAAAAGTCATATGTGAAAAACAATAGTCAGCATAACTCTTTGAGAATGAAACCAAAGGTCATGCCTCAATATATTAATATGTCACCCACATTAATAAAATACATTCAATATTGGAGTTATTCAAGGTTTTTAAGTGGTATTGGAGTATTGGTGCTCTTAGATAGCTCAATGGTCTTTAATATTGGTTGTTTCATTTTTTCTCAATAGCTCTAGAACGTCCATCATCCATTTCCTTTTGAAGTCTGAGATATATGGCTATTAAAATTTATCTACTGCAAAATTTTATATAGTTTCTAAATTAGGTTTTCATGGTTGTTGGATCATTTCTCTCACTTATAAATCACCCTTCTCGCTCGTCGATTCAAATTGGTATTCCTAGATGGAATTTTTCCCTTTCCAATCGACCATACTCAACGTTGGCAATGTTTCCTTCCCTTACAAGTTGCACACAACCATCTAATGCATGATACATGTCTTCCCTTTTCTCGTTGACCATCGGTTGACTCCACCTAAACTCTCAACAATTTAATTACTGATATTAGTCAAATTATCTTTACACATGGCCCATTTTCCCTTTCCTTGACAATTTCACACTATGGTTTGGTTGATTTCCCTTAGTTGGGTGATTTTTCATTTTCCATAGGTCATTTTCATCTTCCTATATATTTCTCTCTCACCCAAAGGTTATACGGCAACCATATAATCCTCACACAAGCCAGGAGACTCTCTCTTTATCTCCATGGGATTACATGATTGATTGTTGGCCATTTTAATACCTTGTTGAGTTGACTTCTAATTTTTTCTAATCGATTTCCTCATCCTTTTGTCATTCCTTTAAATAAGTGACTTACATTTTTTACCTTAGCAATTAAATGAGTAGCACGATTATTGAATTAATTACTGGGTCAACTTGTCTATGTTTTCCTATGCAAAAGTGCACATTGAATGTTTTGAAGCTAGGATTCCATGTTCTTTATTTGAATTTTCTAGTGCATGTGGTTTGAAAAACCTATAGTAAACCAACATAGCTAGTCTTGGAAATCATTTTGGCATGGGCATTACTTATAGTTTCAAAGTGATTTTTTTCTGGAAATGCATCTCTTGTCTCAATTTTTGGTGTGGTTCTTAGTGGAGAAAATTATCTATAATGGTAAAGAAATATTGAGAACACTTTGATGTTTAATTATTTTTATTATCGCATTTCTGATGCATATATTTCAACTATCAAACCTACAATAGATAAAAATCTTGTGGCATGAACAAATAAATATAAGAAATCATCTTCCTTGGTTATTTCTTTTGTAAATGAAGAGGTGAGTCATCACATTAGGTCTATAAAATATTATTGGTGTGACTTGAAGAAGTTGAAATATTTTTATGATTCATATTCAAAATTGGAGATAATTCAATTATAGTTAAATCTCTTTAATCTAGAGTTGAAGGGTAATGATCCCATGGCTTTCACATTCAAAATTAAATCCATCATGCATGAAAAGATGATGTTGTTGATATGAATATATACATTACTCTCATGGCCTTTATCAAGGCCCTCTACCCAACATATTCTCACTATCTTGAACCATTTCAAACTAGTGACCAATTATGCAATTTGAGTGATTTTGGCGAACTCTGGTGGTTTTCGACTGTGTTGAATACATTTATGCATTCAAAAGTGTATTTTATACAACAAAAATTCTTGAAAATGTATTGTCTAATTTTGGTGAATTCCGGTGAAAAAAACTATTTCGTCTAAATTTAGACTCTGCATACATACACAAAAATATTAATATTTTAAAATATATTTTACAATATTTATATACTTCAACACAAAGCTACTAATATTTTACTATTTTATTTTAATGATTATGGGTTTTTGCACTATTTTTTAATTCATATTCATTATACCTTATAAATATACGTTTAACGTAAATTTTTGTGAGTACCCATAAATTCAACTAATAATTGTTAATCTACTTAAATCTATATTAATATTTTGATAACAATATCTATATATTCACACACAAAATATTAATATTGTACTTCTTTATTTTATTAATTATGGGTTTTTAAATATTTTTGAAATAATGCTCATTAGATTTTGTAAATGTAGATTTCTATGAGTTTCTTCAAAAA